>WAAE01025707.1:700888-903932 GCA_013400495.1 Nicator chloris
TGGGACCAGGGGTGCCCGGGCGACGCCATGGAGGGGGCGGCGGGACGGAGGGGGCCGCCCGGGACCGGCTGGTTGCCCGAGCGCCCGCGCAGCGCCTCCCTCATTGCTCCCCTCACTGCGGTCGCCCCACCGCTCCCTCATCAGCTCCGACCTGAGCGCTTCCCTCAGCGCTTCCCGCCGCCGCCGCTCCGAATCCCCCGCCCGCCGCCAGGGCGCAGGCGCAGGGGCCGCGCGCGCGCTGCCCGCCCTCAGCGTTTCCCGCGCTCCGGGAGCGGGGCGGGGCCGCCCGTGAGGGGCGGGCGGGGAAAATGGCGGGCTGGGCGAAATTCGGGACGGAGATCTCAGAAGCACAGGATGACTTGGGGTGTGGCAGGAACAATGGATGCTAATGCCTTCACATGCGATTCGATGGGTGGGAGTCTTCAGTAATTACAGGGAAGATAGGCTGTCAATGTCTTCAGGAACGACTAGATCTGAAAGAATGGCTGGACAGTCTTGAGGAAAAAATGGGTCTTTTTGTCTCTACGAACATCAAACTGTGCAAGTTTGTTACAGGACCCAGACAGTTCTGAACTTTAGGGTAGTATGAGAAAAGGGTCCGCACAAGTCTCTAAGTCTATTGCAGAGCCCAGAGCATCTGAACTTCCGAACTTCAGGGGCAAATGACGATACATGTTCAAGCAGCTTGAAGCCATTTCCTCTTGNCACTAATCAGTTACTCCTTAAAAAGCCAGTAAATAGTCTACTTGTATTTTACCTTTCAGGCCTCCAGCACCGTAAACGCCTATTAGAAAAGTGAAGCTGCAAATAGGGAGTGGATACACACCCATGAGGGAGGGAGGGTTTCCTCAGCTCTTACTGACATAGTGACTATAGATTAACAGGAAGCAAAGCTGAGTATCTGTGCTGGCTTACAAGCAGAGGTTAGACAGTATCCTTCTTCTTCACCCTAACAAAGGTAGGTTTTTATCAGACTGCTTGCACCTGTGCTGTGCAGAGAAACTCCTTAAGATACACAGCAGACCTTTTAACTCCCCTTGTTTGCATGTGCATGCTGTGAAGAGCAGTGACACACACGGCGGCCAAAAGGTTCCACCAGCTCACCCAAAGGCGGCTCTGGGGCACAAACATTTCAGTCTCTACCTGTATTGACAATGCAGTGAGTTGCCTACGACAGGCGACGCAGCCACCACCTCAGAAGTGCCTCGCTGGCAGAACATTTCTAATTTAAGTCAGTTTTTTTAAGCACTCAGAATATTTGACCAACTCTAAGCAGAGGTAAGCCTGCCAGAGGTAACACTTTGCGAAGGTGTTTGGATACGTATGAAAACAGGAACAGCCACAGAGGCAGATCTGAAGGAGCAAAGTCTTGGTAGAAGGCCAAACCAACAAGCACCACCCAACCCTCTGGGGCAGAGGAAAACCCCCTCAGAAACAGGAAACACTTTCCCAAGCTGCTGGTTTTTCTTTATGTGAGGAGAAAGAGAAAGGAGTTGAGGATGATGAGAACTGGAAGCTGTTTTGGAATTGTACCCCACTACAAGCGGGCAATTCCCTCCATCACACTGAAAGTTCCCTTCGCACCTGGCCAGCATCCTGAAGCCTAAACCAGCACTCCTGCATGGGACCCACAGGGGAACAGCAGCTCCCGCTTTCCTCTCCCCCTCAGCCCCCCGGAATGACCAGAAGGCACCAGCGGTGCCCACCTCCCTGTCCCTTCTCCACAGCACGGCGGCGGGCGGGCGAGCCCCGGTACTTACAGGCAGAAGACGTGCTCGCACTGCCCCAGGGACACGGGCTCCCGCAGGATGCCGGCGCTGTGGGCAGAGCAAGGAGAAACGCGGAACTTTTAACAGGCGCGGCCATACGGCAGGGGCCGTGGTAAAAAAAACAANAATCCCCCGCCCGCCGCCAGGGCGCAGGCGCAGGGGCCGCGCGCGCGCTGCCCGCCCTCAGCGTTTCCCGCGCTCCGGGAGCGGGGCGGGGCCGCCCGTGAGGGGCGGGCGGGGAAAATGGCGGGCTGGGCGAAATTCGGGACGGAGATCTCAGAAGCACAGGATGACTTGGGGTGTGGCAGGAACAATGGATGCTAATGCCTTCACATGCGATTCGATGGGTGGGAGTCTTCAGTAATTACAGGGAAGATAGGCTGTCAATGTCTTCAGGAGCGACTAGATCTGAAAGAATGGCTGGACAGTCTTGAGGAAAAAATGGGTCTTTTTGTCTCTACGAACATCAAACTGTGCAAGTTTGTTACAGGACCCAGACAGTTCTGAACTTTAGGGTAGTATGAGAAAAGGGTCCGCACAAGTCTCTAAGTCTATTGCAGAGCCCAGAGCATCTGAACTTCCGAACTTCAGGGGCAAATGACGATACATGTTCAAGCAGCTTGAAGCCATTTCCTCTTGTCCCATCCCTTGTTCCCTGGGAGCAGAGCCCGACCCCCCGGCTGTCCCCTCCTGTCAGGGAGTTGTGCAGAGCCACAAGGTCCCCCTGAGCATCCTTTTCTCCAGGCTGAGCCCCTTTCCCAGCTCCCTCGGCTGCTCCCGGGGCTCCAGCCCCTTCCCCAGCTCCCTTCCCTTCCCTGGACACGCTCCAGCCCCTCAATATCCATCTTGTCCTAAAGTGCCCAGAACTGGACACAACATTTGAGGTGTGGCCTCCCCTCTGCCCAGCACTGGGGAAAAATCACTTCCCATGTCCTGTGGCTGCACTGTTCCTGCTACACTGATGCCATTGGCCTTCTTGCCTACCTGGGCTCATGTTCTGCCGCTGCCATCGGCACCCCCAGGGCCTTTCCCGGCTTTCCAGCCCCTCTGCCCCAACCTAGAGCTACAGGGGGTTATTGTGGCCCAAGTGCAGGACCCGCTCGGTCTTTTTGAACCTCATGCTGTTAGCTCAGCCCATCAGATACCACAACAGCATCCAAACTGATCACATACCCAAACATGATGCTCCTATGTACGTCTTTCTGGTGTTTGTGTATCTATAACAAACATGTCTAACACAGTACCACACTACTCAAAGAGAGCCTGACACAGGAGGGTGGGCACAGCATTGTGGTGCTGAGGGCACCCAGCCCACACACAGCACCTGCCCCGTGTTTCCACTTTAAACATTTAATTTTCTTCTCTCTCTTTTATCCACTCCTCAGCTTCCTCTGGCAGAGATACCTCACCAGCCACCATTATTTCGGGTTTCCAAGGTGGTTTTTCCCTCAGCCTGTGTGTCCTGCAGCACCCCAGGCCACAGCCCAATCTCTCACTTTTGCAGGTTGATGTTTTTGAGGCCGTACCTGCACAGAGACGCAGCCCCTGCCATCCCTCTACAGCATAATTACTGGAGCACATAAAGCAGTTATAGCAGGAATTTATCACTTTCAGGTAGAAATACTCCTGGCCAAGTAAAAGATAGAGCAGGAATGCCAGGAGCAATTTATAACAGGCTTACTGACATTTCACGTGGAGAAGCTCCGCCAGTGAATAAGCATCAAGCCATAAATCTTGGAGAAAACATGATTAAAGCGAGCGAGTTATTCTTTGAGGGAACTTCATCATAAAAGGACATGGCGGCGTGGAGCTGCAAAATTTGGTTTGTGACAGTCACAGAAAACAGCCATCAGAGGGGTGTCCCAGCCTTACCTTACCTAGACAGAAGGAGTTCTACTTAAATGGGTGTTAAATCAGGGCTGAAAGTATTTCTTAATAAGTTATTAATGTATTCCAGAGGAATAAGAGGGACGTTCTCCAGTTTTCAGGTGTCACACTCCTCTGCTTTTGTAGTTTGTTCCCTCCGTGGCTCCTGAACACCAGGGATGGTCTAAATTGTGAATTTTTTTTTTTTTTTAATTTATGGAAGGCTAAATATTTAACGTTTTTTATTAATATGAGCTAGAGGTGCAGGGAAGTGAGCTCCACACAGGATGTGGAATTGTGAAATCTCTCATCACTTTGGATCTGAGAAGGTTTGCTGCTGTCATCTGGGGCAAAGTGACACATCACGGGGTGAAGCAGCACCACTCTCTCTGCATTCATGGTAACTCCCAATCCCTCTCCGTGAGAGAGGAATCCAGAGAAGGGCTGCAAGATCAAACAGCAGCCTTTGCAGGTGACACTGTCCTCACAGAACCAGGGCCAGAGCGGGATGGATGCCAGCACGCCGGTCGTCACTCGCCTCGTTTCCCCGGCGTGGAGAGCGGGGCTCTTTGCTGCCATCGGCAGCGCAGGAGCTGCATCAGCGCGCTGGGATCCAGCTGTGAAAAATGTGGCTGTGTCTGTAATGGGCTCTTGTTTCCTGGTGCTCAGGGAAGCCCCGCCGCGTTAATAACACGGCGCGGTGTCCGCTCTGCCGACAGCCCTGCACCCCCGGCGGCGCGGATCCGCCAGGGAGGCGGCGCTGGGGGAAGAGCCGCAGCCACGGAGGCGAGCGTGGAAGTGCAACAAAAACCAGTTCGTGTTACAAAACACACCTTGTAAAGGACGCCTGTGGGTGTTGGATGCTGGCGGGCAGCGGGGGGGCTCGGATGTGTGTCTGACGGGATCTGAGTGCAATGAGCAGCCTCAGGGCACAGCATCCTCCTTTCCTGTCTTGGGGAAGGGAAGGGGACAGGGAGAAGTGCCCTGGGCCTGTGCTGCCCAAAGAGGAGCTTGTCCCCACGCCCTGCAAGCCAGGGGACTGGCACGTCCCGCGGTGCCTCTTCCCATCCTGTGTGCGTGCACCAACACAGCCGGGTGCAAGAGGAGGATGTGACAGCAAGGGACACATTGGCACACTCACTCCTTTTCTTGGGCTGCAGGGGGTGGAGCTGGGACAGGGATCTTCTCCCTCACAACGCCAAAACCAGGATAAACTCACAAAATAAGCTGTCTGCCATTTTCCCCTTAAGAATGAAGAGTTGCCAGATGCAACCTTAACATCCTACTCCGTGTTGCTTGGCTCATCCTGTGCTCCAAAAACCCAGCTCCCAGCATCTCCCAGTTCACCGGGGATCCTGAAAGATGGCAAAAAGCCTCACTGCTGAGACGAAACTTTAACACAATTTGAAACATTCAGAGCAGGTTACAAGCAACACTTGATCCACAGATCTCTTGCATCAACCTAGCATTTATGTTCACAAAATATGAGATGCCAATATATACTGTATAGCCCAGTAAACCAGATAAGTGCCTCCTCTTCCTTTCCTCCAGCTGAAATATGTTTAGTGTCTCTCTCAATAAATCCACAGATGCAATAGTTTCCATTGTGCTGAGACATTATGTGGGAATTTACAAACATTTACAACTCAGTTAAACTGAGGCAAAGCACTGCCCTGGGCAGCCTGCATCTAACAAATACTTGCGTTCAAGAAAGATGTAAAAGTCACGAATGATTCATTCTCCTTAATTTTATAAAGGTTAAGGAGCTGGCACTCTTGGAAATCTAAGAAATGTCTTCTTCAGCAGTGAATTACTGCAACCAATTGGACAGTCAGAAGCAAAAAAAAAAAAAAAGATAGGAGGGAACAGAGGGAAGCAAGAAATATATCTCTAAATTTGGTTTATGCAGTATTTAAAGTACAAGTAAAGCCATTCCAGGCAGTATAAGGCCCACACACTTGAAAATAAATTTGTTGCATGACAGAAAGCCAGTAAAAGGGTTTCAGCAGTTGTGTGATATAGTGAGGCAGCGGCGTTTGGTGCGTGCATGAATCAGCAGCTCCGTACCCTGCTGAGGCAATGCTCATCCTCACCATGCTGGGCTGGAAATGGGATTTCCAAACAATGCTGGGCTCTGGAGCCAAACCTGTGCTGAAGGATGGCTCGGCTCCCTGGCTGATGAGGAGGGTAAAAATGCTCGCCTACCTCATGCTTCATTTCAAAGCATTGCCCATCTGGTAAAGACCTTTTTATGGAAATACACCGCTACCTGATATTTTATTCATTTAGTGAAGTTCCCCAGCTGTTTCTCAACAAATATACAATTATTATGTGATCCATTGTGTAACAGGAAGAAGTGTGCAGAGGGAAGCAGTTCCATTGAGTTTTGTAGATCGGTTGTTTTCCTAGGGGTTAAAAGAGCCAGAGCTCCGTGAAGAGGGGATCCCTCTGCTCTCATCCGCCTGAATACAGAGCACATCCTGAAACCTCTGCACCCTGCCAGGAAAGGGTGCTCGACATGCTGAGCACCCACAGCAAGCGACAGGATGGATCCTCTTCATCAGAAGACTGCCGAAAAAACTGGAGGAGGCACAGCCTCATCTTTGAATTCCCTCTTTCCCCAAATGCCTGAGTCACAGGCTTTAACAGGCTTAGTTTGCTCCACAGGCCACCCCTCTGGGGCCAATTTTGCTCCTCACCCAAAGCCCTGTGAGCTCACCCTGGTCGCAGAGGCATCATGGGCTGCAGCGCTGGTTTGACAGACATGGGGCTGCTGAGATCGCTCAGTGCAGTAATTGATTAGGGCTGTTAGACTACCAAGTTTTAAGATTTCAAATATTGAGGTATTTGATCCCCCAAAAGGAAATAATAATAATAATAATAATAATAATAAAGTCTATTACACTTTCAGACTAAGCAGCACAGTCAGCATTGCATTACATGGCATTAAATTATCCCTCGAGTCTCGATAGCAGGAACATCTGCTGGTGTTAAACATGGCATTTTTAATTAAAGGCAGCAGCAGAGAAGCCTGTGGTTCATTGGTTCTGCTTTCACCGTGCAAATTGCTAAATCCAAAGGGCACTTGCACAAAAGATTTGGTCAGAGCACAACCTCTGGGCCCAGCACTGCAGAAGCACAAGCGGAAAAGCAAAAGAGGTGACAGGTAATTTCCACCTGCCCATCCACCTGGCAGGAGATTTCTGTCAATGCTCACGTGAGTCTAAACTGTGGGGGATTTTACAAAATTTAAATTACCCTTCTGATTTGACCAGAAAAGGGATTTCCTGCAGAAAGGCAAGTAACAGAGGATAGAAAAGCATGAGAAAACTCTGTGCCCAGCTGGGGACCACGTTCACACCATTGCTGCAGTAACTGGTGATGCTCCCCTGCTCCAGTGCTGGGGTGCACGGATAGATGGCACAGACCCTCCCTACCAAGTGGTGCCCCCCAGAGTTTTAACTTCCAAAGGAAAAAAGGCTTTCAACAGGGAATAATTTGCATCCCACATCAGCTGCCCTCCAAGAACTCTGGCTCTAAGCAGGTCAAGCAAGACCAAAACTCCCCATCAGTCCTGGGATTTGAGGGATTTCAGCATGGCTGGAAAATGCCCAAAGCCCCCAGCAGGGTGGATACATCCCAGACAGAGGCACCCGAAAAACAGCCTTCTTGCCCTCTTCCACCTACCATCATCCCAAGGCAGTCCCACTAACCTGGGTCAGGCTAGGCAGTCTGCTTTGATGGGACCCAGCCTTTCTTCAATAAAATCTGAATTTAAATCTGCAGAATGGTCCTGACTCTGGCCCGATGGGCAGAGATGAGGAGCAGAGGGAACTTCTTGTCTCGGGCTATGGATGCCAGAGATGTCAGCCCCATCCATGGACGCGTGTGGCTGCCTTCCCGCTGGCACTGAGGGGGGCAGGATTTCCCTCGGCGAGCCCCACAGATGGTGTTTGTTTGCTCAGCCACCATAAAAAAGGAAAATATTTGGTGCAATCTGCTAGCAGACAGAGACAGACATATGGTGGGTGTGAGGCAAGCCTGGATGCTCGGGAAAACACAGTCAAGGCTCTGCAGCAGCTTTTAGGTGTTGGATTGCCCTTGAGCTGAGTGGCAGACAAGTCCAAGGGAACTGCTGATGAACTTGGGTGCAGGTTTTGTACTGCTGTGGCTTGAACCCTCTTATTAGCCCCCCTCTAATTAATCTTATTATACTATCCCTATTGTGCTAGAGTTACTACAATTAACCCAGTATTAATTTATGCAAACCTCAGCTCTGGCTCGACGCTTGGAGAGATTCACCCTGGTTTGATGTCTGTTCATCTGGCACACACAAAACACAGGTTAAAAATGACAGAGACCATTAAAGGCAATTAGTTGTATTTTTGGATCCCATGGAGTCAAAGTGCAGGTGCAACATTGCTTTAGTTCTTTTTACCTGTGACTGTTTTAAATGTATCATTGCAGCTTCAAGCCTAAGGGAAATCTTTGGGCCACCCCAAAAAATCAAATCCTTTTTATTTCCCTTCCAGTTACATTTTAAAAATCCAAACCATAATTGTTTCCCAGATATCAAGGCCTATTTCTTAATCAGGACTAACCTCCAGCTAAAGCAGCTGTGGTGACCTCCATGAGGTTGGTCAGGGATCTCCACACCTTCAGTCAGGGCTCAGCACCTCCAGTTCCACCAGGAAAAAGCAGATAACCAAGACTGTGTGCGCTGGACTGACTTTGGGAAGAAATTTGCTGTGATTTTTTAACAACAGACCTGCCTCACTTCAAAAAATTCAAATTATTTTGGGGGTAGAGTAGACACCCCTCACACCGTCTGAGTGCTTGAGGGCAGAGACAGATGCTGTGCCCAAGCATGGAGATAAGGATCCCTGGGCAGTGAAGCTGTATCACCACCAAATTTAGAAATGATCTGTGAAGAGGGATGGAGCCAAGCTGGCATCAGCTCCACACCCGAAACACCAAGTACGGTCATGTTGGTGCCCTGCCAGCCTAGCTCTGGTGCACAAGTGTCTCAGCCCCACCTTTTAGCTTGAATAAAGTCAAATCAGGGGGAAAAATAATACATCAGCAAGGAGTACAGCTGGCATTCCTGGAGAGTATGAAATATGTGGGTAATGCTCCCTTAATTTAAAATGAAATGCTCCTTCCCTGCTAAGCCTTCCTTCCAAAGGGAGGAGTTTCCAGCATCCCACAAAACCCATGCCTGGTGCTTTTTAGATGTGAAAGCCAGAGTTTAGCTGCAGATAAAAAAAAAAAGGAAATCCATGGACTTACTGCAGAGATCCATGGATGCAATGCAGTAGCTGGGAAGTGCCAGCACTGTGCCCTGCACTGGGGGCTGGAGGGAGGGCTGGGGGTGGTGAAACAGCTCCAAGACCTCCTGGTCTTGCTTTCCCTCTCAGTGCTGATTTACTGTCTAAGACAGTTTGTTGGGCTGCAGCTTGGCCTGTACTGTTGGCAATCCCTCACGTGCAGAGCTCCCAGAGCGTTTTCCTGACTTGCTTCCTAGCTGGAGGAAACTAAAGAACAAAAGCCACAGCACATCTGTATGTGTTTACAAGTAAAGTCATGTATTCTGTAAATAGGTGAGGATATTATTTCTTCCATACTAATCCATACTAAATCCAAATTAACATGATAGCAGCTGCTGATGATTTATGTTGTTATAGTAAATAACAGCAACTGCACGGCACTTAGCTGATGATTAATGATCTTTATTTACAGTGTGTTCAGCTCAGGTCTGCAGTTTACACTTGCAAACTTCAAAGGAGAGTTCAGCTTTCCTTCTCTCCTGTGTTTTGAGGCCACGTTGTAAATCCTGTACCAGCAGCCTCGGCAGCTGTATTTTAATCCACAAATAGGATTGCCATAAAGTTCCAGAAGAAACAGTGGTCTGACCTGTGAGCCAAGGGGGCTGTTTCCCTCTGGCCTGGGAGCAAGTCTGGCTCCTCCAGCCTCTGCAGGGAAGAGAGCCAAACCGCGGCAGTGGATGACACCATCCAAACCTCCCCTCTGGGTTATCAGTCTGTCACTCAAATGTTCCATGCTGCAAGCACAACCCCTATTTTTGTGCTCTGGTTTTCCTGTAATCCCTCCTCTTGATCCACCTGAGGGAAGCAGGATGGTTTGTGAGTTCCTCTGCCCTCCCACAGCCAGTGCACATCCCCAGCCCTGCACCCACACTGCCCCATCCTGCCGCTGGGACTCCCCAGCCCTGAGCCATCCAAACCCTTTGGACAGGCTCCTTTTTTCCTGCCCCACTCTGCAAACAGGCCCACGGGGATGGGAAAGCCCTGGCACAGACCCTCCTGTTTTCACTAGATTGGTGCTGAGCACCTCTGCATGTCCTAGCCTGGGTGGATGGGAAAACAGCTTCCCACATCCTAAGGTGATTTCAAGGACTTGTATAACCACATAGGCTGGAGTGCTCCCTTACACAACCCAGGCCAGCTCACCCCATAATTCCTGCTTGAGCCAGGGCTTAAGAATGCCAAAGGGGCTGGGAGGGAAGTACAACACAGCAGCTTTGATTTATCAGGATAAGGCTGGTGAGTAATACAGAAACTTAGCAGTCCAGGGGGGACACTTGCCTCTCCCATTTCACTTGATGGGTGAAATGGTGCCGTATTATTCACAGGGGCACTGTATTAGCATCACATATGAGCTGATTTCAAGCCCTGAAATCACCCCATGTAGGATATTTACAGTGGAAAAATGACCCCTTATAACATCAAGACTCTCCAAGGGAGTTGTGAAGGTTTCTTGCTCTCACGGGTCACTGACATTCACCCAGTAATGACATTTTCCTGTAGGCTGGCAGAGTTATGTGGTTCTGGCACATGGGATTCCCAGAATGGTTGCAATATGAACTCACTCTGAAGCTGCATCCCTCTGCTCTGTCAGGCAAGGCAGGGCAGCAGGCATGGAGGAAACCATCCTGTTCCTCCTTGAACATCTCCATCCCCTGCAGGTGTCTGGGGGCCCAGCCCTAGCTCTAGGACCTTTAAAGGTTGCACGTGCTTGGTACACTGCCTGGTCCTCAGCCCAAATCCTCCCAGTGAAGGTCCCCATTGCTGCAATGGCATGGTGTTTCCTAATCCTGCCTGATTTCACACATCCCAGTTTATAACCCAACCCTGAGGAGCAGGAGGGTCCCTCAAACAGGCAGCCAGGGTGGTTTATAACAAACATCCCAGCTCTGCCTTTGCTGCCATCCACCGATGTGTGGCAAAGAGCTGATTGGGCAGGTGGGGAAGCCCCTTGCTGAGTCTGTGATGAGGATGGTCAGATACTGAATTGCAGAAAGCAGGTGAGAGGAGAGGCCTCACTGCCTGTGCCCCGGTATGTTCACACAGGGCGTTACCACAGCGTCAGCACCAGCCCAGGAGGAATCCCTCCCTTTGCGGCGCTGCGCTCCTCAGAGAGGCTTTAATAATTCCTGGGGAGGCTCTGGAGGCTCATAAAAAAAGGAATAAAGGAGTCAGGCTGAGCAATGGCTCTCTTCCTCTTTATGGCAACCCCAGAGCTGTCCTTGTCTGGCTGATCAGGTCTGGCTCTGATTCCCCGGGTTCCTGGAGCAGAACGGATTCGGCAGCACCGCAGCTGCTTTGCAGAGATGGATGGGAATAATTATAATTGTTAATCTGATTAAGCCTATGCTCTCCATTTTGCTCATTTCACTGACATTGAAAAGTACTTAAAGAAACGCTTGAGGAGGAGCATGTGAAGGTGGATGAAGCAACTGCTTCCATGCACCTCTCAGAATTGATCCCAGGGCTTGATGCGGTGCAAGTTGATGTGAGTTTGCATTAAAACAGGGTACCTGGGTTATTGACACATGCCAGCCCTCAGGCTTCATGGTACAATAGGCAAAGGAGAGTCTCCTTCAGCTTTATTTTCTCTCTTTGACAGGATTTGAAATAAGAATCTGGGGAAGCAAGGTGTGGTTGCTCAGCCTGCTGCTGTCCAGAGCAGCCTGACTACAGGGACTTTGACAGAAACTTCAAATGAGGCTCCAGACCAAGGACCATACTCCAGACACACAGCTGGCTGCTTTGGGGCTGGCATTATGCTCAAGGTTAAAGGTGGGGAGGTATTTTGAGTTCTTTTACCTCATGTAACCCCACAGAGATGGCCGAGGGACAGCTAGAAGTGCTCTGGTGTTTTTAGCAATTCTTAATGTTTGCATCGTTAATTTTTTAATGAGTTTTCTTATCAAAATCAACTCCGATGCTTTAACTTTTATGGTTCCTGGAGGCAGGGTACATTCTGGCACTGCAAGAGGGAAATGTCACGTACAAAAATGTGTGAAAAACTCTTACCTTTTAGAAGCACCTGGACCTTAATTGTTTTCCAGCAACTGTCTGTTGGAGAAAATTGCTCTTACAAAGCTGAAAAGGGTTTGTTTCTGTGTTTCTCCTCTGCCTTGCTCCCAGGCTGGGCCGGGCCCCCCTAGGGGCTCTTTCCCAGGGGAGGAGCAGGCCACTGTTGGTGATGCAAACCCAGGTGTAACTCCTCTGAGACATCATGGATATGGGTCAGCAGGCAGACTTCAGCTCTGTGCTGCTGGCCCTCTCAGCACCTTTCTGCTTGAAACTGCACTGGTGTAATTAAAGGTACGCTGCTAATTGGATGTGCAACCCTAAGGGGACTCCTTTAATTGCATTTCAATCTGGTTGCTATCATTTTAACTTAAATTCATTGCTGTCTTGTGCAGGAATAACCCAGCTGAGTCTGGTTAGAGAGAGGCAGATTGTCCTGCTTCCTCCCCCCCATCACACGCTAGATGTGCTTCAATTTGTTTGTCACTGGCTGGGAAATAGGCAATGCACACTCAAGCAGAGGGCTGGGCAAAAACCCTGCCCCTGACAATCAGGACATGGAGGGTAGAGGGCTGAGAGTTCACCTTGACCTGCTAATGGAGGTAAGAGCCTCGGTTATTACCCTGTCTTCACTTGGATTCCATCTCATGAGCGTTACCATAAATTGCCGTGGCAGTCCTTTGTTTTTTACTTTGTCAGTGAAGGCAGTGAAGGTCTGAACTCTTCCCAAGAGATGCTTCATTTCTACCCAACTTGCTGGTCTAGTGAAAGACTCACTGCTTCAAACCAAAGCACTTCCATTACTCTTGAAGCTGGGGAGAAGGTGGGGGTGTTCCTTTGAGCCTGACATCTTGTGAGAGCGCTGGCATTTACTTGTCTCAGCCCCAGCACGGGGCCCTTCTGGTGAAGGCCTTGTCTCCAGAAGGGTCTTCCAGCAGCAGTGAGCAATGAAGTGGGGGCTGCATGCCCCAGGATGAGCAGCTGGGAGAGGGAACTGGTTCCAAGTGTTGATCCATGGGTTGCAGGCACAAGGATCTGTGTCCTTCATCTCAGGCTCAACCAGTGGGACTTTTCTGTTCTGGCACGTGCCACCATCCAGGTGCTGCAGGATTGCACTGTGACATGGGGCAGCCTCCAGCCCCAAAACTCTGATACTCCCTGGGGTGATCTTGTGCATTCTACAGATATTTTGAGGAGTCAGGTCTGGCCCAAAATGGGCTGCACTCCCCATTCTGCTCCCCGTCATGCTCCCTCCTTCCCAGTGCTGTGTATGTGAGTAGCATGAGGAGCAGAGCCAACAGCAAGAGCTGGCTGTGTCCCTTACTAATGTTGTTCTTATTATTTTAGTGCCATCTTCCTTCTTTCCATCCTCTCCCTGAACAACTAAATTAATTAGAGTGATTTTTTTTATTTAATTACTGCCACGGAATAATAATTCTGGTGAATTTAATTTTTTTGTCATTCCCCACTGCTGCTTTTCTGTGTTGTGCTCCTTTTAATATGGTGTTGATACTTTGTTAGAGCTATGCAAGATCACAGCTGCTGTCCACAAAAAAAAAAAAAGAGTAAAATCATGCTATGTGCTGCTGCCATCCAAAACCCATTTTTCTTTCTCCACCAGCTCACAAAATAACCCTTCCCCTATTAACTGAAGGGACAGATGTTTTTCTTGGCTTGTAAAAAGCCAAAAAGCCTTCAGAGCAGCTTCAATGAAGCTGCAGCAATGGAAGGAAGCTGAAGCTCCTGCAACAGGCTAAGCCCCACCCTGAGCCTGTTATGTGGATGGATCCTGCAAATTCTGGATCCCAGGAGTGACTCCTCACAGGCTGCAGGTCTGTGGGCACCACCAGCTCCTGAGCTTTAGTAGTCACTGAGTGTTGTTTACCTGGTGTGTTCGTCTGAGCTGTAAACATGTTTTCTGAACTGACCCAATAACAAAACCACTCCTGCAGCTCTCATGAAAGGACCAAAAAATCCCATTAGGGACCTTGAATTTATATTTACAATATTTTACTTAACACTGCCTCCTCTGAACAGTTTTCCCCAGCCCCTGCCAGACCCTTTCTGACCCTGCAAAACCAGTCCTCAGTGGCTATTTGCACCGAGATTGGAGCTAAGCAAGGATGAGGCTGGAGCAGCACCGTGCTCTCATCACGAGCACGAAGTGATAAATGAAGGAGAGCCAGGATGAGATTTGAATCATTGTCTCCAAGTCCACAACTCAAATTACAAATCTGACTTCAATCAGCCTCGCAACGCACACAACCAATTCCGAGATTCCTCCTTGACTCCCTGGCCCTGCTCACTGCCTCTCCCTTGTGTGTGTGATGTGCCGGAGCATTTGCAATGAAGCCGGGGTGATGCCGGTTCCAATTAACGCGCCGGGGCCGTGTGACCGCGCTGGGAGGGCACGGCTGCCTCCAGCAGGGCTACTGGGGTCACTGAGGTGACGCTGCATTAAAGGAGGAAGATGAAAAGCATGTTTCCCCTGGACTGCAGCACTCATCTCTGGCTCCCGGAGAGGTGACGTGCCGTGCTACACAGCGCTCGAGGGACGGCAATCTCAGCTCCCGGCTCAGGCCAGAGGAAGGAGGCAGCTCGGTGGCTCATTTTGAAAGCAGAGTCACGTAAAGCCAAAATTTCTGAGGGGATTCAGAGAGGGCTGGCAGTGGGGGGCACCCAGTATTACACCCACAGGTGAGGATGGGGGAGGGACCCTGTAGACCCTTTCTTTGCTCAAAACCTTTCAGATTATCATCAGTGGTTTCTCAGTCAGTGCTCCGTATTCCTGGCCACCCCTGAACCTTCTCAGGGAGACAAAGAGGTGATGGGAGGCGTGGAGCTGTTGTTCAGAGGCAGGAGAGGATTGGCTTCCAAGGTTTTTGCCTCGGAATTGAGCTTGGAGCATGTCCTATCTCCAAAAGAGACAGGACGAATCTGAGGCTCTGCAGGGAGTGGGGACGTTTGTAATGTGGCACGAATGGTAATTCAGCTCCGGTGACATAATATACAACCTCCCTGCCAGATGCTTCCAGCCCCCAAACAGTTGTAACTGCTTCTCCACCTCAGTTAAATTCCCCCCAGTATATAAACTCTGGCTTGCTTGGACCCATACCCACAGACTTGATTGCAACAGCAGATGGTTTATTTTTACCTGCGAGTGAGAACGGGGAGCGTAGATCATGGCTGTGACACATTTCACATGGAGCAGATGTTTCCATTAATGCCAGAACTGGGTGGAAATTCAAAGGATGCTTTTTGCTTTTCTTTTTTTTCTCTCAAAACTCTATTTTACACAATTAAATTGCAACTTGCTGAAGTATTCCAATGAATCACTTCCTTCTTTTTTTTTTTTTTCCCTGTTTGATTAGTAGGCTCTAAAGGGACAAAAGAATAGTTTTGTATCAGTCTCCCTCAATTACATGTAAAGTACATCTGGACAGAGTCTGAAGATCCATCTTTCACTGGCAGTTGCAAAGCCATCGACATAATAAAATAATGCTCTGATTGGTATTACAAGGCTGCATTTAAATCATTGGCATTCATGCTCCGAGTCCTTTGCAGGGAGCACAAGCCCTCCATTAGAGAAAAGCTTAATTTTATACTGTGATCTGTGTAAGATGTGCAATGAAAATGAGAAAAAAGAGCTTTTGCAGAGCTGGAGACATAATAATAGAAGCTACAATGGATGTCTGGGCAGCTTTTTCAGTTACTTATAAACTGCAGGTGTCAAATGCATTCTGGAAAGAAGCTGAATCTCAGTTTTAATTACAGTCAGCAGGTTGAGGCATAATTCAAAGCTCAGTAATACTTTCAATCCGTAATAAAACTCCTCCTGCTATCAGTAAGAAGTTTACACCAAGACCAAGGAGAGGATGTGACCTCCTTGCAGCAGCTAAACCTTGAACTTCAGTATCCCACTGAATATCAAGGGAGTTTGGGATTTTACAAAGTATCTACTCCTTGCAGGATCATCACAGCAAACCTTGGCATTGTGTAGGAGCTGAACTAGTCAAACTCATGGTCAGGGTAACAAAGATGTGTCATTGCAGCTTTTATCAAAGGTTCTTTTGACTCAAATTAGTTTGGGGGAAGGAAGAAAAAAAAAAATTGAAAAAGAAACCACCTGGCTGGAATTGTGTGGGTGAACCTAGGTAAGCTGTATGGGCCACCCCAGGTCTCACAAGGTAAGGCTTTATCTGCAATCTTTTACCAGCAACAACAAGTTTATTGAGCTCAGAGTTTAAGTTCATTTTGTGCTTGAAGGTACATCAATGCCCTGACCCAAACCTGAGTCTTTGGGGCTTTATGCTGATACATATAATAAAGAATCATATTAAACTATTCTATTAATCATTCAGGGGGAAGAGAGCAGGATGTGTGTGGTGGTGTGCTGAACTCAGCTGCTGGGGGCTGCTCTCAGAAGTGGGCAGAGCACTCCCTTAAAGCCAGCAGGCAGAGTCTGTGAAGCAGGAGCTAATAATGCCTTACTATGTGGGAAAACACAGCTCCGGAGTCACCGGGGCAGCCAGCAGGTGGGGCTGGGGAGGAAGATCACTGGAGAGGACACAGAGAGGCAAAGCTGATGGAGATGGAGGGTTTATGAGCAAGGGGGATGCTCCCTGCTTCTACTGTGCTCAGGGAAATACAATCTCACGAAGCAAAGAGCTTCTTCCTGTCAGAGCATTCAGCTACCAGACCTGCCCTGCACCACTCCTCGGTTATACCAGAGCAGCCCTGAACTTCAGCCAGAAGGAGAAAGGGGCTCATGGGGGAATCATCTTCCACTGGGTACCAAGAGCCAGGAACTGCCTGGGACCAGAGGACTCACTCAAGGAGTTACACAGAGCTGGCATAAGCTACAGGAACAAACCAAAACCACTGGAAGCACTAACTTATAAAATACTTATATTTGTGCTGACATAACCAGATAAGCTCTATGTCATTACCAAGATGGCCACCAGCAGTGGCCTTTGTGACTGTCAGTACGTAACACCTGCATCCTCACAACCCCCCTGGGAGGAGGGGCAAGGCCATGACCCCATCTCCCCAGGGGGGAGCCTGTCAAAACTGAGCCACTTGCCCTCAGTCACCCTGCTGCTGAGCAGGGAGTGGAGCGTGGGCTTTCCTCTGTGGCCGTGGGGCTGCTTTGTGATCAAACACCCTGCACTGCCCACAGCTCCTCTGCTCCATCACGGCCACGTCTGCTGTGAGCAAACAGCCACGAGCAGCAGGTGATGCTGTCTAAATCCTCACAGCCATTACAGAGATCATAAAACAAGAACTGGGGGGGAGGGGGGCAAGGAATCTGTGGAAAGACCAATCTGATTTGTAACCACGTGCCAGTCCCAAACACCTACCATGTTCCTAGTGACATTAATTAATCAAAAAACAAAGTACTTTAAGAAAATGGGACTGCTTATCCCCATCACCCTAAAATCACTGAAAACAGGGTTGGAGAGGCTGTCAGGTCTTTTCCCCAGCTCCTATGATCCTGTGTGGGTGGATCCCTTCAATAGATGGAGCTTATGGTGCTGGCTTGGCTACTTGTGTCAGAGCTGTCCAGCGTCACATCAGGACCTGCATCCACGCCATCAGGATCTGCTTGGTCTTTAGCAAAGTTGATGAAAACCTGGAAGTTTAAAGGAAAACACTGAGTATGTGACAGCATAAATAATTTATGATATGAATGAATACAAAAAAGGCATGGCTGTTCATTTGACTGTGAGCCTGGAGAGCGCGCTCGGGGATGGATTCACGCTGAATTTGAGAATTGCAAATGGTTGGGCTTCTGTGGGCTCATGTAAATAAATGGATGTGCACTCCTGTACTGCAGAATCAACACCCAGGATGCAAAGGCAGACATTCCTGCACGGAACCCCATTGTCCTGCAGCTCAGGTTCCCAAGGTGCCAGCGAGGCAATGCCCATGCAATGGTGCATTTTGATCACACTGTCATGCAGTCCCATCATTACTTCATAAACCCATCTGTCTCTGTGTAATTGACATCTGTGCACGCAAAGCTGCAGGGTGTAGAGAGAGGTGTGTAAAATCACAAGTAACAGCCTTCCTTTCAACAGCAGCTAATGAATACAGAAAGGACTCTTACCACAACAGTCCCTGCAATCACATTTGCATATTCACACATCCAAGCTGTCCTCCCACAGAATTTGAGCTGGGGCGTCCTGTGCTTTGCCTGCCTGTTTCTCTCACAGCCACTGCCCCTTACTGGAACAGCACTGAGGAGCTCCCCTCCCAGACTGCTGTGCCACAGTCCATAGCACTACAGGGCTGCAGCTCTGCTCCTCTCTCTGGGACAAACCTAATATTCCAGGCAGTGATGCTCAACGGGGTGATTTCTTCTGGATAGTCCTTGTGGCAATCCCTTCAGCTGATGTGCTCCCTACAAGATTTTGTTGCCATTGGGAATGTTCTTCCAAGGGAAAATGGAATCAACCCCAAAGCTAAGTTTGGAGTAATGCTAAATGAACTGCCAACCTGAAAAGTCAAATTAAGCATATTTTCAGTACCGGTGGAAAGCCTAGCCCTGGACTTAGGGGTGATTCATAGGCCTGCCCTTCACCCACACCCACGAGGCTCCTGAAATCAGCAGTGACAGAGGGAAGAACAGATCCTTTATGCTCCAGGCAGCTTTCTGTGTGTGTTTCCCTAGCACCAGCAGAGGTACCTGGAGGCAGCAGTGCTGATAAAGTACCCCCAGGAGGAATATAGATGGAAATCCCTTTCAAACTGTAGTCTATTGTGTGCAGCAGTCCATTATGTGTAACCATCAGTCTGCTCCCCTGTTAGCCATTTTAAAAGGATGGCCTCACATTTTAATTCTTACCTCCTCCAACGTTGTCTGACTCACAGAGAAGTGCCTGATGTCGAAGGCTGCTTTGCTGCTTTCCAGGAGATCAAATATATTTGCTACCCCTCCTGCAGAGACTGGGACGTGGTACTCCACCATGCTGAAGTGCCGATCCTGTGGGGACAGGAGTGGTGGGGGAAAGCCAGGAGCCAACACATCCAACAGCTGGACCATGGGAGGATGAGGGGGCAGGGGCTGTGGTGTCTGCTGAATGTTATTGTCTGGTAGTGACCAGTGTTTTCCCACTGGCAGTTCTTGTGGGGTTTGTGACTGGGGGAGTACAACTAAACAGCAAGGCTGGAAGCTTCAGGGTGGCCAGAGCATTTTCCAGTTCTGGGTGTGCAGTTTTGATTCATGTAGAGATTGGGTTACAGACAATGGATGGGATTTCTGACTCAGCTACTCTGGTTTTACAATTACTCAGTTATTGGAAGTACTGGAAGTGTCTCATTACCCACTGAACCTAAAGGGGGTTTCCACCCATTCCAGACTTCAGTGGGAAGGACATTCCCAGGGCAGAGGCTCACCTAACAGCTGCCTTACAGGGTCACTGCAGCTGTTTGGCTGATGTTACTTCAGCCACCAGGAACTGGAGTGCTCCAGCCCTCAGATAATGTAGCTGAAAGCAGTGACAAGTGTGACTCTGAGAGCTCAGATCTATGTGCACAAGATGTCCACCTTGCAGGGATCTTCTTGGTCAGTTTGCAGGGATTTTGAAAGCCTGTCCTGAAAGCATTTGCCCTGCTTACCTTCAGGCATGTATTTGGGAAGTGTGACTTCATGAACTCTGTCAGTGTGTCAGTGCAAACTGTGCTGCTGTTTAAGTGCATCTTCACAGTGAATCCTCTTCCAAATCTAGGGGAAAAAGAAAACCACAATTAACACTGTAGAAAAGAGAAAAACAGATGAAGAAACTCCTTTGAGAGTGCTGCACAGCCTCTTAGGGTAAATCTAATCCAGGCATGGTGCATCTTGAATGGGGTCAGGGTTGTTAACCTGGAGTGAAACTTAGTAAGAAGCCAAGCTATTGTTATCACTAACAAAACCAAAGCTCAACCCTAATACGCATTTCTCATTTGTAGCAGAGAACAGATTACTTTGGGGCACACATTCTGGGAAGAGAGGCTGTGAGGGAGTAGAAAGTGCATTAATTAAAAGAGAATTTCAGTGGTGTATAAGGGACATGAACCAGGAAAAGTCATTGTTTTGATAACACAGGTCTCATGTTCTGAGCACTCAGAGCTGTAGGTCAGTAACTCACAAGGCTGTTCAGTAAAAGTGAAATAGGTTCATTTTACTGACCTGCTCTTGATGTGCTGCAAAGAGCCAATGCACTGGAAACTCCCATTCACCATGATGGCCAGCCTGGTACACAGGGCTTCACACTCCTCCATGCTGCAAAACCAACCAAGAAACTCCAGTAAGTCACTGAGAAGGGATAAAAATATGGTTAAGTAACTGAAGAACATCACTGATCTTCCCTGAAGTGTTGTGGGTCTCTGTGGACACCACATCCAGCCACAACAAATCCCCAAACCTGACACAGCTCAGTGCCCTGAAATTGGGCAAGGACAATTGGGGAGTGTGAGGGATGGGTCTCTCCACATCTGCTGAGCCCAAAAAGGTAGGCAGAGCAGCCCAGCCCTACCTGTGGGACGTGAGTATCACAGAACATTTGTTCTGCACTTCCTCACTGATGATTTTCCAAAGGTGGCGTTTGGCATTCGGGTCCATTCCAGAGCTCGGCTCATCCTATTGGGAAAGACAGGACTAAATGGAAATTTGCACTCCAAAAGTAAACAAGCCTGGGCTCAGGCAGCAGTTACTACAGAGGGAATTCCCCACTCCTCCTATTTTTATTGAGATTTTTTTGTATTGGGATTTTTGATCCAAGCACAAGAGCACTGGCAGGTGGTCAGAAGTAAAGGCAGCAGTGCTGGGCTCGAGAGAAGTTGGGACAAGGGATATTTATGTTCACTAGGTATCCAACTTAATATTGGGAATCCTGCTCACAGAGCTCTGCACACATTCAGTACACTGCAAGTGGGAAAACTGCACAAAAAGGTATGTTTTAGCAATGGGGTAAGCCCATGGAAGAACTAGAAATTCAGAGTGAAAGACAAGACAGAAAGCCAAACCAAGAAAAGCAGTTACATTCTAATCCTGAGGGAAGTGGCCACTTTGCTCTCCTACAGTTTTGGAGCCTTGGATGCTGCTTTTCTTGCAAGGCTGTGCAGGTAAGTTGATAGAAATAGAAGACAAGGTAGAGCTGGGAACTAGGAAAGTTTAACTGGCAAATATATGGTCTATTTTTGACCTCTGGAAGATGCTGCCAGAGAAACTGAAAGACTTGCCACTCTTTTATGCCCTCAAAGGAAATATGAGTGTTTGCTGGAACCTGAACTTTACTGTGGTGGTTTCTGTTGTCAGGCCAAGCACGGGCATGTGGGGAGTGTCCCTTAAGCTGTGACTGAGGAGGTTTTTTGAGACTGTCCAACAGCTCCTGCCAGCCCAAGGACCTGCTCCTCTTCCCTCAACAAGGGCCCCAGTTCTCACCAGCAGCAGAATGGACGGATTGCCAATGAGAGCCAGAGCAGTCGACAACTTCCTGTTGGTGCCATAGCTGCACATAGAGGTGACTCTGTCCTTGTAGGCCATCAGGTTCAGCCGGTGCAGGAGCTGGAGTACAACCTAGGGAGCAAGAGTTCTGCTTCCACAACATGTCCAGGTCATAGAATACCACACATGTATCTACTGAAAGACTCATTTCAAGGCTCCAAAGGACAAAAATGCTGCGAACCAAATCCCTTGTTACTCACTCCCTTGATGTCCCCCTCTGGGATGCCATGCAGCCGAGCATAGTAATACATGTGCTCTTCCACGGTCAGCAGGTCATCCAAGGCATCTTCCTGAGGACAGTAGCCAAAGAGTGACCAGTGGGCCTCACTGATGTCATTCAAGGACCTGTGTAAGGAGGTTGGCACATCACTGAAAACACACTGAATTGCCAGCACACTCTGGAATCAAACAGGAGGGAGAAACCCCTTTTTCCTACTCCCTACTCCCTTCCCCAATCCTTGTAGGAAAATGCAGTGGATCTGCAGAACTCCAGCTTTCAGGCCCTCACTTCTGCAGAGGCTGTGTCCAGCACGCAGCTCTCACAGCTGCCACCAAGCCTACACCTCTTAAAGAAAGCTTTGAGGTGAGCCCTACTGGTCTCAGGTCTGGCTGAGAAGTGGGATCACACTGCTGAGGATCTGAGCCTGATCCCATCTGCAATGGACTGAAGAGGAACAAACACCTCTGAGCAGCAAGATGCAATCCCCTAGGAAGCAACCATGCCACCTTCAAAGGACGAATTCCCTGTCTTATTTATTTTTGCTCTGGTTTCAGTGGTTTTTTTTCAGAGTTTTACATTTCTTTTCCTTTGCCACCCAGCCTTAAAAACTACTCTCAGGTTGAGTCGCTTCCCCAGAAATCATATCCTCCATACCCAGAATGATCCTGGACCCGCAGCCTTCCACTGGATGCTCCAATATCCCCTGTCAGCATCTTAAAGATTGTCGTCTTTCCAGCTCCATTGACACCAAGCAAGCCAAAGCACTGGGAAAGAAAAGCCAAAATGTGAACATGCTGTATTTGAAATGCAGAAATATTGCTCTGAGACGGGTGCTCAGTGCACCTCTCCTCTTCTTTCTCCAGCCCCTTGAGCAAGATGAATTGCCAGAGGAACTCAGGGCATTCCAGAGTTATAATAGAGGTTGTTTATGGTGCAATATACTCCAGCTTATATTAGGAGCATTTGTTTAACATGGTGAAGAATCAAGGACGTGTCTCCAGTAGAGTCATTCCTTTTACTGCGAGGTGCATTTCTGCAGGAGCTCAGGCTGAATCCACATGGATTCATTTGTGCAAAGCCTCCCCCTGTCAGGGACAGAGCTGCTCATGGGAACGGGGTGAGGTTTGGGCTGGCACTGGTTAAAACCTTGATCAACACAAGGTTTTTGTCACATAGCACTACCTTAATAAGGTGAAGAACTGTCTCCCTGCAGTGTAGTTCCAGTATCTCATGGTAAAATCCACATTTTATTGCTAAGGTTGGAGATAGGCAGTTGTGTGTTGCATCAGCCATCACCATTGTGCTGATAATTACTGTTATTTTGCCATCATTAGTACAGACCAGCTGATGTGAAAGTCCTCCTATGCTGGGGATGCACAGCAATCCATGACTCTTCCCCACCTTGGTCCACAGAGGAACAGGATCTGTGCACAGTCTGCAGTGCAGGGCCACAGCTTCTGCTGAGAGGTGGGGAATGGTGCCCTAAATCCCACCAGCACCAGGGTGAATTTTGCTACAAGCCAGAGACCTCAATGCTAGTCCTGGCTTGGAAAAAATCCTCTGCCATAAAGACTAGCACAGTGTCCATGTGAGGATACTGTCCTTTCATCTCAGTGGGACCCAGGCAATTAAAATAAACCAGGTGCCAAGGATTAATTCCAAGCTTCCCCACAAGTCAGGTGCACAGCCTGAGGTAGAATCTGGTCCCCAGTTTCCTCTGGATCTCAGAGGTGCTCTGTGTACTCCTGTCTTTCCATTTCTCAGGGAGGCAACTGCACTGACATGACCAAAGAATGTTTTTTTCCTTGGAGTTAATTTTAGGTCCTGATTCATGAAAACGTGTGTTCAGCTGAAGTGATTTGTCTTCCCCTGATGGGAAAACACAAGCAGATAAGCCTGACTCACCATCTCCCATGCAGTTCAGGTGAATCATTTCAGCTGGACACATTCTGCTGTCGCTGTCTTCATTTACCACCTGGTGATCCCCAGTGACTCCCCCCAAGACTGCACTGTACAAACAGAGCGTGCAGACATTTTGCTCTGAATAGAGCTCCATCAATTCCCATCCACTTTCCCTCTTTCTAGGGCCCTCAAACTGTCATTTGATGTCCCAAATCTACCAGGAGCCTTTTGTCACTGCTGCAACCCCAAGAATCAATAAACGAGGCAAAGAAAGGAAGAGGCCAGAGCAGAACAAACCATTACAGAAGATGACAGTGACACGGGAGGGTGCCCACAGCCTTCTCCCCTTGCTCACCTCCCCAGCAGGGATCCCAAGGCTGATGTTTTTCACTGCTGTGATGCGTTTGTGAGGCAGGTGGTAGATCTTGGTGAGGTTCTGGAGCTGCACCACGTCGAAGTCAGCTTTGCCAGACTCCACCCGGCTCCTCTCTGCCTGGACATCCCCGTCCTCCACGGCCGCGGGTGGCAGAAGGGAGGCTTTGCCATGGACTCTGTCAAACAGGAACCTGGGGGAGGGCAGAGAGGGACTTATCCTGCAGCAACAGCCAGCAGTTGGCAAAGATCCCAGGGAGATCCCAGGGCATGCACACAATACTCAGATATACAGTTTCTATTCTGTCCTGGCATTTGCTCCACCCAGTGTTCTTTTCCTGCCTGTTTTTTTCCTCTCTTCTCCAGCAAATATTCTGGGCTGGAGCAGGTCCTGCTTTGTGGACACGCTCCTAATGCAGGTGACAGGAATGATCTCACTCCTCTCTGTGTGCACCCAGGGCAGAGGAGATGGGGAGAGCCAAAGAGAGGAGGTTGTCAGTGGAATGGCTGCCCTCACCAACAGCTGAGCATCCACCCACCAAACCCTGAGCCCAGGGCTGCAGTGCCAGCCAGCACCGACTACCAGGGCACTCTGTAAACTACACCTCTGTCAGCTGATACTCTAACCACCAGGACTTCTGCCAGAGAAAACTCACTGGCAATTTATGGGCTTTACAATTGCCAGTGATGGTGTGGGAGCCTGAATGAAACCGCGGAGCTCTGGCTGGGGCTGTTTCCAGCGCGAGGCTCCAGATGTTACTTACTCCAGCACGTTGTTCCAGACTCTCTGAATCATCCTGTCGTGAACTGTGAGACGAATGGCAAAGAACACGGTGCCCTGGATGAACATGGCCAGCAGCTTGGACGTGGTCTTGTCCAGCTCAAAGGTTTTGTCAGGGTAGTCCACCCCATAGGCTTTTAAGAAGCCCAGCAGTGCCTGATCCTGTGACAGCTCAATCAAGCCGTAGCCAAAGCAAAATTGTGGGAACAGAAGGAATGCATGCCTTAAATTTTCAGCAAGATCATGCAAGCCCTGGAAAAAAACAAAGAGCAGCACAGTCAGTCACTGCTTTTATCCATGGAATAAATTCATAGGTTCTACTGTGGGACTGAAGTGTAACAATTACATTGGGATTTGCCTGTGTCTCAGAGCAGAGATAAATTGAGAGCAAAGAGCTCTGCAGACAGCTCGTTTCACAGGCACAAGGTCATAAAAGTCAACAGGCAGCTCTGAGGTTGTGATCACCCATAGTAAACGGCAGCCAGTTCCCAGGATGGTCCCTGCTGCTGCTCCAGCACCCAGAACCTGACCGTGGGCCAGAGCTGAGTCCTGCCACTGTGCCCCCCTCATCTGCCCAGCACAGCCTGCCCCCCTGGAGCACTGCCCTGTCTGTTCTCCTTGGACAAACATCTCCATAAAACACAAGATTTGGCTTTTCTAGACATAGAAGGGCTTTTCCAGGTAATTTACAGCAGAACAGCCCAGTGCAGTCTCACAGTAAAGAACTCTGGTACATTCCTAGCAGAAGAAAGGATTAGTGCACAAAGCAAACTGGAGAGACCTAAATTAGCATGGAAGGAAACTGACTCCCTGCCACTGGGGCACAGAGAGATGAAAAGTGACCATAATTGCATATCCCTAAAATCCAAGGGGTTGCTGAACAAGCTCTGTCCAGATAGAGAGAAAAATCCAATCCAGCTATTGTAATTGCCCTCCATAAAAAAAGAAATCAAAGTGTAAGGTGTGCATTTTATCCCAGCCATTCCCAGGGAGATCTCAATTTAAGAGAGGGCTTTACTATAGGGAATCATCACTGTCTCTGGGTTGTTTTTCATCCTTGCAGGGAGAAGATGACTACATTACAGACCAAAATGACAGACAGCTGGTGCTGGGTTAACTGCAGCACATGTCAGACTCAGGGCAGTGACATTCAGCTGTCATTCCCCACAGCTCATGCTGCGAGAACTCAGCAATGGTTTGAAGTGTCCATCAACAACTTCTTATCAAGCATCTCCACCCACCTCCTGCCTTTCATCTTCCATCAGCAGGGTGGTTACAAAGAGAGTCCTCAGTTTTCTCCCTCACTTTTCATGTTCTCCCCTCTCCATCATTTCCATTTCTCCCCTCCATCATCATTTCCTTCTTTGCTGGGAGTGCAGATTTACGGAGAAGCAAGGTCCCTATGTGACTCGTGTCCTGTCTGTAGGGAACCCCGGGAAATCCTGTGACTGTGTCCAGCTGCTACAGACCTGATCAAAGCCACCAAGCCCATAAGAAGCCTCCTGCTGTGTCACCACAGGGTCAGTACTGGTGGGGCTCCTACCTGGTCCGTGGCCTTTTCCTGGGAGAGCAGGAACACAACCGAGTGAGTGATAATGGTGTTGATGCCGAAGAACAAGTTGACACAGACATAAACAATGAAGGCCATCCCTGTTTCCTTGAAAAACCCAGCCAGCAGGTACATCCAAGAAAATGATGCATATCTATAAATACCAACAGCACAGAGAAAACCATGGTAACTCAAAGGCTACTTTGAAAACAAACCACTGAAGACATCAGACAACACAGAATCATTGGGTGGTTTGAGTAGGAAGAGAGCTTAAAGCCCAAAGTTCCACCCCCTGCCACTGGCAGGGACACCTGACACTAGATCAGGTTGCTCCAAGCCTTGTCCAACCTGGCTTTGAACACTTCCAGAGCTGGAACATAACAGCTCTGTTTTGGCATGTAACTACATTTCCACATTACAGAGCTTAAAGAAAGGAAAAATGCCTTTGTGTCTGTTAGAATTTGGAGAAAAGGTTTATGATACATACTTTGAACATGGAACCCCACCTGAAAACAAAGAGACTGGGCCTGGAGGATTCAGAGCCAGGGAGAGGTTGGCTAAGTTTTCCAGAATTGTGCTACTGCTGTTTATTTTGCTCTCTGATATTAAAATGCTCTTGAACTTTGCAAGAGGTTAGCAAGCATTTGCTTACAGCTTGGGCTGTTGCTGGGACCTTGAATATTTCTATATCCTCACATAGGGTTTGCTTTGAATAAAATAGGCATGACAACAATGCTTCACCTCCCTGCTCCTGGAAGGAGCAACTTAGTCACTCTTTGTGAAGGGCATTTTGAAGAGAAAAGCCCTCTTATTCCCCCCCTGGATCTCAGACTGCAGCAGCCTGCAAGATCCAGTTCCTTACCCTGTGCAGTGATATTTAAATTACTAAGCTCCACACTTACCCAAACAGTAACAGCAGAAGAAATACTGCCACTAAGTTACTGTTGTTGCAGAAAGCTGGGATCTGGAAGGCTGAAATAACTCCTACCGAGAGTCCAATAGGGACCATAAAAAGTACCTGCAAAATGATATTAAAAAGATGTGACTGGGACAACAGTTCTGAAACAGCTTCCTACAACAATACAGCTGAAACAATGCCAGGACTCAATCCGGTCCCACAAATGCAGCTTGGTTTTTCTAAGGGAAAGCAAACACAGGTGGGCTCTCAATTCTCCCCAGATGAATTGCAGATGAATTCCCACAAAGCCTCTTTGAATAGGCAAAGCCTCAGCACTGAGGACTGTGGGCAGAAAGTACCTTAAAAAAAGGTTGTGAATGAAAAATACCCCTTTGGGTTTTCTGTTAGCCTTGCAGTCAGACCACTTCATTGTGCCCTGTAAATCTAGTCTTCACAGTGTTGAGTCAAGCCAGAGACCAACCAAACGTCTGCCTGGAGAGCTTCCTCTCTTCCCCAGCTTTGGGATTTAGCAGAATTTACTGGCAGGGATTCACTGAGAAATATCAAGTTGCCGAGAGCACTGGATTAGTTTCAGCCTGCTGAATACTGACTGTGCAAGGACTCTGGGGATTTTTCCACAAGCTGATTTACAAATATGCAGTGCTGGAGCGAGGGCCTGGATCAGGCAGGCAGGCACAGGCCTGCTGTACCCTCCCTGCTGTGCTGCAGCTCAGGGCTGCACTGCCCAGCCAGGCTGGGGCCACGCTGCCTTGGGACCCCTTGCAGCCCTCCTGCAGGGCAGGGGATCCCTGTGCTGCTGCCTTGGGACCCCTTGCAGCCCCCCTGCAGGGCAGGGGATCCCTGTGCTGCTGCCTGCACTCATCAGCCCCTCCAGGCAGGCACTTCTGGCTCACGTTCCCCATGGGATCTCAGCCCTTAGTCCTCCCTGCACCACAGAGGGCCGGTCACCCAAATGCTGTTGAAGATTTCCTGTCTTCAGGAAGTGATGGAATCACTGGGATTTTGGGCACTTGCTAAAGCTGCATCAACAGAAATTTGTGGGATAGGTGGAGCTGCTCACCCCTGCATTCCCAGCCAGCAATGCCCAGGCTCAGGTGCTGAGTTTGGCTGCACTGCCCATTCCCTGTGTGAGGGTCTGACACCTTACACCACAGGGAATGCAGAAGACACAAAGCACTCATCCCTACAGACACTACCAACATTTTTCCTCTTGGCCCAGCCATGCTTTCCAACAGTGCCATTAACCCTCTGCACCAGGAGGAACCTTAACTTCAGGAGGAACAAGGGCACACCTGTGCCAGGGAATGCAGCACAGTGCTGGGAGCTCAACAAGGTACATCTCTGCAGCACTGTGCAAAGGAGCTGCTCAGGTCCTGCAAGGCTGCATTTGTAGCTTTCCTTGGCTTAAAAACTTTCTAACATAGACTCTTACAGACAGCATTCAAGCCAGAGATGGGTTTTTGCCCGCCAGGGTTGTGTCAGCTGTGGGATGCCTGCTCCTGTCCCAGCCAGGATTCCCAGACTCGAGCTCCAAAGCCTCACCTCGGATTTGTGGAGCCTGGGTGACAGCAGATCCAGCCCTGCAAGCTGTCAGAGGAGCAGCTGGCAGCTGGAATGGAAATCAAGCTGCAGCCTGCTCCGTGCTGCTCCCACATAAAAGTGCTGGGTGTTTTACACACACTCCAGAGAGCAGGAATGCCTTTCCTTAGCAGAATCCAGTGCTGCAGTTCACGTTTAATCGTCCCCAATGCCTTGGAGAACAATTACTACACAACACTCTTGGTAGCAATAAGAAGTCTAGGCAACCAACTTTAAATAAAGAACATTTTTTTCCCCCGTGCTGTGTAATGTTTCTCCTGGTGCAGTTAGGAATGTGAATTATTTACCAGATCATAAACGAAGTTGGTCACCCAGTAGGTTGTCATCCCAATGCCTGAAATGTGCTGCAGCTGCTTAGCTTTGGTTTGGTGCTCCTTGACCATGTAGAGCACAAAGCTTGCTGTGGTGATGGAGTAGCCCACCAAAACAGACATGGACACTATGATGTCCAGTAAGCTGTTGAGCCTGGGAGAAAAGGGGAGAAAGATGCATTTGGTGAGTGAAAGTGGCAGATTTCCCTCACTGTGAGGCTGGGTCAGAGCTCAGAAGCAATAAGGTCCTGAATCTGGGACAGTATCTTTTATAATCCTGGAATGGTTTGGGGCTGGAGGGGACCTCAAAGCCCATCCCATTCCCCCCCCTGCCATGGACAGAGACACCTTCCACTATCCCAGGCTGCTCCAAGCCCTGTCCAGCCTGGCCTTGGACACATCCAGGGATGGCCTCACCACCATCACAGAGGAGAATTTCTTCCTTTCTTTGCTCCCTTTGCTGATGGCAATGATGCCCAGCAAAAGGGACTCACAGCACTGAGCTGTAATGCTGGACCCCAGCATGGAGTGGAAGCACCAGAAGGAAACCCATCTACTACTACTACTACTACTACTACTACTACTACTACTACTACTACTACTACTACGACTACGACTACTACTACTACTACTACTACTTATTATTATTATTATTATTATTACTATGATGCCCAAGCACACAAGTAGGACACTATCCATGTATAAAGGCAATGAACACAAGGAAGAACAGTTTCATCACTTAGAGAAAGATATCCAGTTATTTAGGCTGGTTTATGGTTTCCAATAATCTGCTTTGCTCCTTTTAAAGCTAAAAAATTCAGGCATCAGCCAAAAGCATCAGCATCTTCTTACATTACTTGTTCTTGACTCTGTCCTCCAGGATATGGGTGAGCTGATAAGAAAATACCTATGGGGGAAAAAAAAGAAATTGAGAATGTGTCCAAATTAAAGCTTCCTTCACCAGCTCCTGATATTGACAATAATATAGAAAACTGAGAGAGAAGAGGAGAAAAGCAGATCCAAAGTGTGTTTCTGCCCTGTCATCTCTGCATGATCTTGGGCAGAATTTTAAGCATCCTTGTTTTTCCTAGGACTTCACTTGGCTGCACAGCAGATCTCAAATTCCAACCCTAGGCCTTGTTCCTACATCTGTCTGGCTGCCAGCACCATTCCCTTCCCACACCTCAAATCAGGCACGTGCCTGTGGGCCCCTGTATTCCAGCTTGGATTCCTCACTGCTGACACCTTCCAAACTGATGGATATGTTCTGTTTCAAAGCTGCTGTCTGGTGAGCCCACCTCGTTCCATTTGTTCTTTGATCACTAGGAACAAGTCTTTCCCTGCTGCCCTTCTCCACAACTGCTACCTGCCTGTGATAGATGTCTTCTTCCATATGGGATCTGTGGAGGTGAGAGCAGAAACCCAGGTAAACTACGGGACACTTTTGCCCCCAGTGTGGCACTGAGTTAATTCTGAACTATTCTGTCTTAAGAAGCTAGAAAAAACCAAATCAATAAAAGAGTATTTTGCTCAAAGTTACTAGCAAAAATCTCATTACCACACTGGTAAGTGCCCTGTGAGGTTTTCAGAATAAATCCATTAAAATGGGTTTGTATCAGGCCCAAACTACAACTGAGAACTTCTCTGCTTATGTGCAGGTATCTTCAGATGTGGTTTAAGCACTCCTTCTCCAAGGAGAACACCTAGCCCAAAATACACTAGTATTGTTCACCACAGTGCTTTTGCCATGTCTAAAGGCAATTTGTGCCCACAAAAGCAAAAGGAAGAACATGGAGGAGCTCTGGTGGGCCAGCTCCAACCTCCAGGATGACAGCCCAGTCTCTAAGACTCCAGAGCCTGAGAAAGGGCTCCCATGTTTATGTGCCTAAAAATGAGGTTCTAATTTCGTATTTTGACACCTAAGTAAATGCCTCAGGGAGTGCTGGGGACATCCAGCTGCTCTTAAATCCAGAGATTTTCTAGACCACGCCACCTGTGGAATTTAAACTCCTCACCGCCAGGTGCCAGACCTTAGGAATGATGTGATGAAGAACTACTCTGGGTAATTTTCCCTAAAAATGGGCACTCTGTCAGGAGGACCAGAAGGGAGGAGCCTGAGAGTGTAGCTGACTAAATTCCATACTGAGCAAATGAATTTGAAAGGGAGGATTTAATCAGAAATTAATTTTGGAGGAAAAAAAAACCCAACCAAACCTCAGTCTTGTCATCAGTGAGAGAAATGGGATTAAATCTTGGACTGCTGATAAAGCCATACAAACAGCCAGGAAATGTCTCCCTTCTCCAAAAGGGAGAGAGAGAAAGGAAGATACTGTCTGTCTAATCTGTTAATACTTCACTATAAAGCCATTTTCCTTTACTGGAGCTTAGGCTAGAAGTCAAAATTTCCATTTCAATGCTTCCTCCTTTTTTGTTAGCTGGGATTGAGAGAAGAGAAAGCACAATATACATAAGTCAAAAGCTATTATGACTTGCTTAGTGACAGGGCAAAAAGCTTTTTATGTATTTTTTTTAAATCTATACCCAGTCTAAGTCAAACCTCTAAAGCAGGACTGGCACCTCTTTCTGACTGTTGAAGTGACAACACACTTTTATCTGGCCATTTCAATGGCTCTTAAACCGTCATTTGTTTGTCACAACAACAACTCGATTGAGCTGCCAGGAGCGTACCCCACGGAACGTGCCTTCAGTTGTATTTCAGTCTGGATTTACTCCACCTCAGGGGACCCAGCCTCATCCATTCATTTTATATCTCCCCTTCTCTGGCTTGGATGATTAGTGGGAAGCAGAGAATTGTCTGTCTGGTCATTTACTACTAAGCATTTCTTTCCAAAAACAGAGGGAAAGCAGAGGGACAGATGGAACAAAACCTGCTGCTATTCTTTCCCAATGAAAATTGCTATTTTGCTGGTATAAAACTTTCCCTGCGAAAATTTTCTGGCTGCTCATAAGAGCTTCCTGCCTTTGCTCTTGCTACAGCATGTGTTGGGAATACAGAGACAGAGCAAGGAGCTTCACTGCTTAATAATTCAGCTGCTCTGGGATGTTCCTGCCGCTGGAAGCGCCTGCCTGGGGTCTCCTCTCATGGGCTGCAGCCCCGTGATGTGTGAGCTGAGGGAACACTGCAAACCCCAGGGGGGACAGCCAGGGCCTGTTTGGGGGGGTGGCCAGGACAAGTTTCTGGTGTCACTCTCTGAGCTGAGCTGGCTGGGAGGGGAGTCAGTGCAGGAGTGTGAGCTGGGAAGCAACACACGCTGGGGCCGCTTGTGATCAGCATCTGCTGCTGCTGGAATTCAGGGTGTCACACTCCAAGCTTCAGGCCAGATGCCTGGTTCCATTATAGCTCAATTCAAACATGTCCTATGAGCCAAGAGACACTGCCAGCTGTGCCTGTGTCACCAAGGACAGCAGCCCTCTGAGGTGAGCAGGGCTAGGCCTGGCCAGGACATGGCTAGAAGGGCACTGCTTGTCCAAGAAAGCCAATCAGGAGGGAGTTTCTGCACACAATTGCTGCTCTTGGCAAAACAGAGCCCAAAAATCTCTGTGCAAGACTTCTCAAGATGAATCTCTCTCTTGTGTCTGCAGCCTGGCCCTCTCTGGAGGCAGACACACCTACTGACAGGTTTGTGGCCACACCACTTTGAAAGGGGCTGAACTGCCAAGGGAAAGGCAGGGTGCCCTGGTTTACCAGCAGGAATTTGGGTTGCCACAGTGTGTTATCAAGGAGAAGCTATGAGGACCCCAAATGGGCCATCAGCACTCCCTGGATCTGTGTATGTCAGGTGTGAGAGGGAAAACACAGCTGAAAATTGTGTTTCTCATTCCATCTCACCCTCCCCACTCTCACTCAAACCCAGACACAGAGATGCCCACACACCCTGGGCTGCTCTCAGCAGAAGGGTGATGTATTAAAATTTCCTAACCTAACCCACCCCTGGAGATGACCTAGAGGAGCTTTTCTCTGCATAGCTAATGGGCACCTATCAAGAGACAGCCCTTCCAGGGCCACATGAGAGGCAATAAATCAAACAGCAACCGCTGGCATTTCTCGGATGAAGCATTTTACAAAGGAGCTGGGGTCCTCCCTGTCCAGCTCCCCTGAGCCTCTGACTAAGACAAATGAACTTCATGATTCATTCATGCTTTTCAAGTCTGTTTTCAAAGGAATTGCAGAACAGTGAATAAAGAAATGGCCTAATTGAAGTCAAGGTAAGTGTTGTCATTGATTTCAGCAGAACCAAAGGGGAGAAGTTATCTGCTCATGTAAAGGGACACTTACCATATCTGGAAGTCTCATTTTTTGGCAAGTTGGCTCGAAGAATAAAGTTGTTCAAGCTGTTGAGGTAGGCTGGAAGGCTGTGATAACCCTCAGGGTTGTACCACACCTGCACACAATTGAGAAATTGAAACAATTTGGGAGCTTTTCCTGACAACAGTTGGTTTGTCCTGCTTCACTTGTGCAAACTACCTCAGATTTCAGCCCTGGTGTTTTACAACATTTTCACTGAGCTGAATCAGAGAAATGGGCATATCAGAATGCACCAGCCAGCCCTTGTTATGGTACATACATCCCCTCATGAGATAAAGGTGCTACTAATTGATCTTTTCACCTCTGTACAATAAAATTATGACAGCAGAAAAATTGCCTCTTGCTAGCAAGAGAAGTGAGACCAATAAAGAAGAATGGGGAGAGAAAAGAAAATGAACTGCAAGTCATCTTTGTCATGCTAAGCTGCAGATTTCAGGGGGTTTTGCTTTCTTTTTTGGAATATCCACAAAGCTGACATCGTTTCTCCTGAGTCCCACACTTCCCATGCCAGGATGAGCAGGTGGAGGTTGGTTACCTTAGTCAGTGTTCTGTTGGGGGGCACTGGCCTGATGTCAAACTGCAGATCTGCTGTCAAAGGCAGCCCAAAGCTCCAGCCACCGTACCTGAGTGAAAACCAGAGGGAAATGCATTGCTGCTCTCATCCCTGATCCCCTTGGATGGGCCATGCCAATGTGCCACTGCCCCAATTCCAGCCTGACTCCAGAGAGCTTATCCCAGCGTGGGGCCAAGCCACCTCTCCTGTGGGAGCCTTTCTTTGGGGGGCAAAAAAACCAACCCAGAAGCTTGACAACATTGTCACAAAACTGCTGAAAGCCTCCATTTGAGGAGACCCTGGAGCGGTGTGGACTCCTGAGCTGTGTGTCTGCCACTTCGGGGTGAGATGCTGCTTCTGACCCAGGAGATGAGCAGCTCAGTTTATCAGTGGCAGATGGACACACTTCCTGCCAGCCTTAGTGGCAGGTGACCTCTGCCCCAAGCCCTGCTGTGCAGCTGCCTGGCAGAGCCCAGACCCACCAACAGCTCCCAGAGCCCCAGGGCACAAGGAAACGCTCAGACTCTGCTCTCACTGGAACGGATCAGCTCCTTCACGTGGAGCCCACACCCAGACTCTTCAGAGAATCAAACCTGGATGAAAACCTCTCCCCAGGGTTTATTTCATGACAGGCTGTGTCAGATTTCCTTTTTAAAGATTTCTGAGTCAGACAAAGGCTTGTCTGCAGATCCAGCCCCAACGTGCCGGGTGATTTGACACGTTAGCCCCAGGCTATGATCTGCTATGATCGAGCAGAGCACTTGCAGGAGCCTTTATCTTTTGACCATGACTGCAGGATACTTTAGCTCCTTTCACCAAATTCTAAACCCCTACTGCACTGCCACCTCTTCAGGCACAGGGGATGTGACACGTGTGGGATGTCCTGCCTTGCTCCCAGCGCCACGCAGCGGAGAGGGAGGGGGGTTTGTGCCGTACCGTTTCTGCAGGAAGTCTTTGGTGGTTGCCAGGATGTAGCTCTCCACATTGTGCCCTGTCAGGTTGTAAAGTGTCCGTGTGGAGAAGGTCCTTCTGTGAGGGGGAGTGTAGTTTGTCTGTGGACATGTCTGAGTCGAGACAAAGGAAGAAAAACTTCAGTGTTTTTGTTTTAACTAAAACCCACCACATTAGGACAGGATGGAGAGCCTGGCATGGCAGCATTCTGGTCCTGAGCCTCATTCCTGCACAAGCTGCTCCTTCCTCAGCCAGGCTGCATGGACACACAGCACACATCCCTGCACACTGTCCCCAACACATTCAGGGACGTGCTTAAAAACAACCTCTGCTTCAATCTACCCTGCAGTTCTACTGGCATCAGTGGGACCTTGAAATGTGCTTCATGCTACGTAGGAAGATTTTGGCTGAATTAAGGCTGATCCTACTTAGCAGAGTGACTGCACAGACAACTGCAGAGGGCAAAACAACTCACAGAGCAGAAGGCTCTGTGGTGGCCTCAAACTCTCATCTTCCATTTCACAGCAGCTACACTCTACATTTCTGCTTTACTGTCAGCCACTGGAAATGTTTTCCTGGGCTTTGGAGAAAACTTGAATTAGTCCTGAATATATAATTTAACATGCTGAGGGCCAAAGTCACATCAGTGTTTCATGAGGTTGAAGTGTCCTCCTATTCAGCATGTTGGCTGCTTCCTTCAGCTCATCCATAACAAAAGCCCTGGACTCCCCCATTGTGCATCTGTTCATTTGAATACACAAAATAGCTTCCTCCATGCTGAGGAACACCTGCCTGTGCCTGCTAGAGGTGAGAGTCAGCTTTGAACATTATCCCAACTTGTTGGAGAAATAATGCCAATACTTTTAATGATGTGAAATTAAGTGTATGTCCAGAAAACTGCACAAAATAGCTGCATTTTAAAGAATGACTAGAAAATCCTTTATGTTAAAAGGCATCACGTTGTGCCATGAATTTATTTGCTATGGAAAAAAGCTGAGGACAGGTGAACAGCACTGGAGGGAGGAGAGCTCAACCCCAAACTGAACTGTAAAACTATGACACCCTTGGGCCAGAATCTGCTTTTTCCCCATGTGCATGCAAATCCCAGCAGCACCCATATCTGGCTCTGTAGGTACTACTGTAATGCAAATAATTAATATTATTAGTCATTAATATTTAGAACAAGGAGCAGATCTAGACTTTGCATAAAGTTAAATTCTGAAGAGCAAACAGCAAAAGCAGCTGTGATTTTATATCAGTGCTTGTATAAGATGAAATCTTCCTCTTGAACACATGCTCACCTCTGTCAAAAGGGACAACCACACAACAGTCAAAAACACCATTACACCTTTTCCCATCATGGGGAGCAAGGCAGGGATGTTAGGGTGTGAATCTTCTGAGGATGCTGTTTCCTTCCCTGTCCCCAGACTGGTGCAGACAGTAGTTATCCAGTGTACAAACTCAACAAGGCCAAAGAGAGACAGGACTTGGAATGCTGAGTCCCCCTTAGCATCATGCCAGCCCATAAAACCATTCCCAACAAACAAGGCTCCCAATTATCCCCCAAGCCCCCTCACTTCTGGGTTTATCCAAGTTACCTGGATGCCATCTGTGCAGTTGCAAGCAGAATACTTAGTTCTCTGGTTTCCACTGGTAATCCACTGGCCAAGCATGTCCTCTGTTAAACACTGCCTGAAAAGGAACACATTTGCCTCTGAGGCTCTCTGTGCTCAGGTGTGCAAGCGAAGCTAATTGCTGTCATGTTTAATGACAGCAAGGCTGGCAGTCGAGCAGCTCCAGCAGAAAAGCAGAGCTTCTTGTCAGCTCTGGGTGGTTCAGGGAATCCCCAGCCTCCTGCTGCTTTCCATGCCCCTTGGCAGAGAGCCCTCCCTGCTGCTCCCTGCGCCTGGCTTCGTTCAGCTATCAGATGGAATCCAGGCACCACTTCATTCCTACAGTAGAGAGTGCAAGGAATTGGCACTCAGAGGCCAAAAGCATCTGAAACCAGTCCAGAAATAAGGGCTATTGTTGTGGCAATCCCTGGGCACTCCTGTGATGGGCTGTATTGCCTGGGCAGTCACTGCAAACACCCAGGGTAAATATTTGCCTGCACGAGCATTCAAGTCTGCCCAGGATTTTACAACGCTGAGAATTTATCTGCAAAGCCCAAAACAAACCAGCTCTCATGGCACAGCTTCCAGATAGAGGTAACAAACACTGTGCTGAGAACTTGCTGCGTGGGCTCATGTTATAATTGGAATTATTGGGGCGGCAAGGAGCACTTCCCAGAGAGGAGAATTGCTCGTTTTCATCCTGGCATCCTGCCACCACCAAAGCTGCTCCCTTATCACTCCTAATAATGCAGGAGTCCAATGCATGAGAATTCTGTCCATGATCAAAGATGGTTATTAAGGTCTAATGGCTAATAGTGTCATGCCAATTCTCTTGCAGGTTTGAAGTTTAAGTGGAAAAAAACCCCAAGAACTACTTACGAATCGCTTTCGTTCATGCACGTGTTATCCGTCCCAGGGAAAGCCAGCATTGAAGAAACTAAAGCAGCTGTGGTTTCATTAAAGTTCCTAAGAATTAACAAAGAAAAACAGAAAACAGGAAAAGGTTCAAAGAACTTCCACTACCACTGTGCAGAGGAAACGTGTGTTTGAATGAAACAGGATTTAAGAGGAATAATTGAGTATTTGTGGAAGCAGCACTGAAGGACACGCAGGATGTGAGGACAGGCACAGAGGTTTAGCAGGAGCCCTCATCACCTCAGCTACTCCAGGGATTTGCTGCCTCTAGATCCAAGCAAGATACTTTTGGATAACCAAGATTCTCTTTAGGGGAAAAAGGAATCTACTGCAATTTTCAGGCACTGCTTGCAGCCCTGTCTCAATCAGGTCTCTCATCCGTGACATCCACTTGGTTTTGACCATTCAAGAAGATTGTCCTTCGTTCTGATACAGCTCCCCAGCAATGATCCACCAGGAGAAGCATGGAACATTAGGAACAGAGAACTTGGATATGCAGCTCTGGCTTATTCCCCCATCTAGCAGGACTGAAGTGGAAAGGTATGAGCAATGGTGGGAAGAACACCTAGAGCAGATGGCTTTAAAGCTAAAATTTATATTTCTGACTTACAGCTGAGAATTACTGGAGAAAGAAAGAAGTTCACAACATGAAAACGGAATGACACCAATTATAGTTGTTTGGGTAAGAGGATTTTTAAGGAGAATTAAACAATTCAGTGGTGACACCCTAATGACCCTGGAAAAGCACATGCTCTTCCAATTGCCTGTGTGCCTTGGGCCAGCAAGACCTGGCCAGGAAAGCACGTCCTGTGCTAACAGAGAGAAGGGCAATGGTCACAAGACAGAATTTGATCCCAGAATTGTAATGTTGGAGGCAACTGACGTGGCGACCTCATTTTTCACTAAGGGAGGAGCATATATTAAGAAAATCCCTGTGGCTGTTACAGGGCTGAAGAACTCCAATGGGAAACACCAAGAACATTCCCCAGACATTTCATAGTTAAATCCAGCTGAGAGGTTGTTTTTTTGGAGCTTTCTAGTCTGAGCCAAGCCATCCCCTCAGGGATCCCTTGGGAACAGGGTTTCTCTGTGCTGTCTGCACAATATAACTACGTGTCCCATGTGTGGGACACTGGCTGTGCTCAGAAATAACCCTGAAGGGCTCATTCTGAACCAAGGGCAGTCACGGACCCGAGCAGCAGCACTCACCCAAAGAAGTCTGCCTGGTCAGCCGTGCCATACAGGGAGGGGGACAGCAGCAGCTCGGGGTACTCGGTCTCCTTGGTCCTCAGTGTCCCCAGGCCCATGGCAGCCATCACAAAGAGCACGGGGAGGATGACCTGGGCGATGAAGCCGCGGACGTCCCGGCGGGTGTGGTGGAACCTCTTGATGAACAGGGCTGAGGTTCTCTTCAGCAGCAGCGGCAAACCCCGCAGGCTCTTGGACCTGATCAGGAGCTGGTCTGGGCACAAAGGATGGCATTTGGTCATGGCTCAGCATTCATGCAATGCAGGGAAGTGACAGTGAGAGCACTCTGGGAGGATATTTGGCTTCCTGCACACATTTACAGACGGCAAATCCAAACTACTAAGGTGGAACAAACACAGGATCAGGTGAGGAACAGGACTCCAGTCATAAGCTCATGTAACACCAGTATTTTCTTACATTTCAAATGTGTACGTGTAGTGACTTTCTGTGAGAGACCTTGCAAGAGGAACACAGGCTTCCAGATGAAATAAGTTACCTACATCCTACCTACCCAGCTGCAATTTACAGAGGAAACATTTTTCTTTTAGATTTGCAAGCTGAAATTTTTCATAATTTGAAAAGCAGGTCCCCAGAAAAATATACAAAATTAATCCTGAAATAAGAAAACAAGCACAAGCCACTGGGCCTCTTGCATGGACAGGTTTTGTGGTATACCAAAAGCAGAGCCAAATTCTGTCCCAGATATTCTTCTTTATGAAATATTAACCTATATAATACACCATGAAGCAAATCCTTTTCAGCCTTTTTTAGGGGTGCAACAAAACACTTTTCTACACGAGTGACTGGTCAGAGTAACATTTACAGCACAGCTTTGAAAAGTACAAAAATACTTCTGCGTTGTCCCTTGGGTGCCTCCCTAACTATAAATGGTATATTTGTAAGTACAAACCAATGTTTCTAACACAAGAAGGCATTGCAGCCAGGTATGTCTCATTTTTGGTTTGGGCCCAAAGGTCTCAAACCCCCAGGGATAGTGGTGTAGCTTGGTTCTCTTTTGAATTTACCCCACTCTCTGGTCCCTTGGGCTCCTTTACCAAGCTGCAATGTCTGGGGCACAGCAAAAAGCAGCTAGGAGGACCCAGCTCAGAGCTGTGCTGCTTTTCCAACAGACTATAGGATTTCCAGGAAGCTTCTTTCCAATTCTACTAGTTTTGGGGAAATAATCCTCTATGACATCTTTTACGTCAATTGCTTTCAGAGGTACACATTTACTTTTTCATCCACATGCTGTATTTGATTAGATTAAAACCTGGATCAATTTAAAGGAAGGCAGATGCAAACAAAACCCCTTCAGTAATTTATTCTGTGATTCAGATTATTCCAAAGCAGGGGATCTAAAAAGGACTGATAAGTGCTGTATTTCCCGTGATTTATAGGGTTTGTGATTCCTGGCTGGGTGAAATGCGGTTTTCAACAAAGAAAGAAGACAGGGAGCTCAAATCAGTCCATCTGTCAGTGTTTGCATCTGCAGTAAATCTGGAATAAACCCTGTAGGTGATTGAGTACCGTCTCTTTCTGTGAAGGTGTCTGTGCTCAGAGACATTTCGTCACCACCAATGTGACCACTGACTCCAGGCAGCTGATGGGGCAGTGCAGCATCTTCTTGCTGGTCCTTCACCAGCTCTTTTGTCAGATTGAGGAACACCTATGGAACAAGGACATATGAAGGAAAACTTGTCCAAATGATTCCATTTACCAAAACAATTACCAGAATCCACTCTCCTGCTTTGTAGCTGTCGTTGGTGCAGCAGTTATGTACTATAATCCTCTTTCTATTCCCTTTGTGCTCTGCGAGAGAAATTAACTTTATTTTCCATATAAAATTGTTGTCCAGCTCCTTGTCACCTCTGTCTCTGTTCTGCTGCAGCAGTGGAAACTCAATCCTGTTTCCCTGGGATATTCACCCTCTAGCTCCTGACAATCCCACTGCCTCCATGCTGGGAGTGTGCAGTCATGGCACCCGAGCTGCACGTGGGACATGATGTACAACTTATTCTTGCTGCCTTAGGAAAACACCTTAAAAGAAAGCAAGAAATTCTGAGCCAGAAGGTAACAATCTCCCTCCCTCCCTTCTGCAAGACAAGGGTCATCACTGCTCATAATTTACTTTTTATTTCTGATGCAATTAAATGTGTTTGCTTGACCAGAGATTTGCCACGGGCAGAAAGGTGCTGGTGTTACTCTCTCGTTAGTCTAACTTCAGCACCTCATTTTCTGGGTAAAACATCAACAGGCTGCCAGCAAGGTGAGACAGTGCATGAGTACACGTATAGATGCATTTATACACTCATGTGTACCTAAGTGGAACCCCTTCTTCCCTGCCTGAAACCCTCACGTCATTCCTAACATGCCCAGAGAGCAGAGCCACACAGTGCTGTGAAATTAATCTCCATGACATTTCAGCAAATCCAGCAGCTCCTGAGCTCATACCTCTTCCACAGTTGTGTTGGAAATCCCGTAGCAACCCAGGTGGAGATCATTCAAGCTGCTGTCCAGGGCTCTGAGAAGGGCCTGGTAGGCCCCTGACACCGTGGACTTGAAGGGGGGAAGCACGTACACGAGCTCTCCACCAATATCCTCCTTGAGATAAGCCTCTGGGAGATAGGACTGGATCAAGGAGGTCACTGCTGTGGTGTCACATTCCTCTATCATGTTCTGAAAAAGCAGGAAAACACTCTCTGGTCACTGAAAAGGTTGCAAAGTCAACCTTCCTCCTGCAGGACCTAGCCCAAATCCTGTCCCAGAGCATAACTGATAAGTGATCTCAGTCCAGCTATCCAACATGTCAGGGTAAATATCAAAAGCAGATGAAAGTGGGTTTCTGGCCCTTGAAAAAGGGATGTGTGATACTCCTCCATCTTGGTCCATCCAAAACTTCACCAGGTTGGGCTGAATCAACCACTTTGCACTGCTAGAGGTTTGTAGTACAACAGAGAAAAAGCCTGGCCATCAGAGAGCTTAACGTGGCTGCCAGCACAAACTCACTCTTTTTCCCATGAAAAATGGGGCTTGCTCATGGTTCTTTTTTCATTTTCTCTGTCTCCAGTGCCAGCAGTCTGGAAGAGAGGCTGGTCTCTCATGGTATCTGTGTGCTGGGGCTACCAACAGCACTGTAATAAATGCCAGCAAGAACAGAGTTCCCCACTCCCTGCAAGCAGAACACTTTGCCCCAGGCCAGACACTATGGATAGGCTCTTTCCATCTGCTTTATTCCTCTGAACTCCAGAGTTCACATTCTGCACCCAGCCTTGCCTTTAACCTTCAAGGAGACCCTGCTCTTTTCCAACAAAGCAGAGCACTGACACTCCTGTTTTCACAAGGCCATAGAGATCACTCAGCTCCTGCTAATACATCCCTCAACCAGCCCTGATGATTCCCTTGGAGGCAGAGCTGCCAGGAGCTCTAGGACCAGCTCAGACACAAACCTTCTTTTTGGTGAGTGTCAGGTGGTAGCCATCTCCAAAGGTTTCCTTGAGGTAGAAGGGTGAGCCACAACATTTGAGCCCTCCATGCTCGAGGAAGGCGATCCGGTCGCTCAGAACTTCTGCTTCATCCAGGTGATGTGTGGAGAGAATGATGGTTCTGCCTGGAAAACACAGCCACCATGGAATGAACACCTGCTTTTATGGCAAAACTGGATTTTAGAAGGATTGGGGTTATTTTCTTTCCTTTCTCAAAAACTTCTGTGTTTCCCTACACAATTATATAATCAATATAATTGCAGGGGTTCCAGAACTTCTCCTTGTTCTGAATCAGTGCATGGCAAAAAGAGTCCACAGTGTTAAACCAATACAATGAATGTTTATAACAATCTTCTTTTACCACATTCTGGTCAGACCTGTCCTTATCTCAACAGTGAGACAGGTGAAAGCTTTGCTGAATGAGGTGACACGGAGCATTAGGTGAAAGTCAACTGCATTTTTTAGTAATGATCAGTGAAATTGGATGAAAGGCAAGAAGAGAGACGAATTTGACAGTATTGTAAGCTGTGTGAAGTTCTGGTGAAGTTATTTTTTAAATCACACTGTGAATTTACAGAAACCAGGATGCCTCCTCCAGAACTGCAAAATCCCAGTCTCCTAAAATGTTTTCTCTTCGGCCTCCAAAAGCCACAATTCAAAGCCACTGGTACCATCTTTGTAAAGTGACACGATCACCTTTTTCTCTGGGCAACATCTCCTGTCATAACAGTACCTTTCTTATTCTTGGAGATGATTTCCCAAATACTCCTGCGGGAGCACGGATCCACCCCCGTGGTTGGTTCATCCAGAATCACCACCCTGGATCCCCCCAGGAGAGCAATAGCTATGGATAACTTCCTCTTCATCCCCCCAGACAGGGTGCCAGCCAGCTTGTGACGATGGCTGTACAGCCCAGTCTCCTTCAAAGTCCTGGAAAACAGAGGGAAAACAACCCCCAAAAGTTGTCCTTCAAGCATCTTTTCCAAGCAGGGAATCTGAAAATACCTGAAAAAACTGTAACTTCAAACAAAAACCTGCTCAAGTATGGACTGCTCTGCTGAGTGGTCACAGTGTAGAGTCACCCTGCAGCTCACTCATCGGGATTTTAATTTAAAACATTTTGGAGGATGTTTTCAAAGTTTTTATCTGACAAGTCAAGGTTAAAGGCTCAACCCCATCAACTGAGACACCAAGATCCAAACTCCCTGGGATGTTCTGGCTGCTTCATTTCTCCACAGAACTAATAAAGCCAACATCATCTTTCTGACTGGTTGATTAAATCTCTTCCCAGGGAAAACTGTAAAGCAGCAAGGAGTAGACCCTTAGGCCTATAAATTCATCTCCAAATAATTGCCACAGCAGCCTGTAAACCCCCTGGAGAAGAGATATTGTTTTCTTACAGCATAGGTATCAATATATTCCTCTAGTCAGAGCAAGGCACCATTTGAACTCTAAGCTGGAGCTGCAGCAAGACCTCCAATCCATGATTTTGAGCTCTGCAGGGGCACTGGCACCACCACACAACAATTTTGACAGCCCTGTCTCCCTTCTCCCACCCTGCTACTTTCATACCTCTTCACTTCTTGGTAGAGCTCCTGTTTGCTGCAGTGAGGGACTTTGATGTAGCCATAGAGCAGCAGGTGCTCCTTGGTGGTGAGGTAGTTGAAGAGCACGTTGTGCTGCATGCACACCCCCATGTTCTTCCTGATCACCTCCTGGTCAGTCCTGATGTCTTTGCCATACACAAAGATCGTGCCCGATGACGTGGGGAACAACCCAGTCAAAATAGATCTGAAGGAAAAAGAAATAGGAAAGGGAAGTTAGAAAAAGGAGGAAGCCATGGGTAATTTTTTCATGTGGCCCTTGGTAAGTCAGCATTTCCAAGGTTTCCTTGTACTCCCCTGCCACTCCTTCCAGCCAGACACCACTGCCCACTGTGTGTCCTGCTGCCCAGCCGTGCTCTGGCAGAGAAGAGGTCAATTAACATCCATGGACATCCTCATCCCCCTCTGTGGGATTGCAAGGCCAAGCTCCAAGCTCACCCTGGCCACTCCTCACCTCTACTTTCACCTGCTTCAGCCTCCCTCTTCCTAGGTCAGACCACTGCACATCCCAAACACTCAGGAATGCCCTTGACTTCCAGTTTAATTACTGGGAATTCATATAATGCAGTCACTCTTTATTCTCTGAGGTTTGCCTGGAGCATCCAGACGGCCTCATATTGTAACCACAGCTGAGACTGAAAACCACCTCTTCATCTGACTAATGACAGCAGAGCATGGAAACCTGATTTCACTGCCATTATTCATGAGAAATGGGAGAGGGCTTCTGGATCAGACACCTCACAGTGGGCAGCACTTTCATCCAGTTCAAGCAAATAATCACCCACCAAGCAAGAGCTGAGTCAAACTCCCTCTGCTCGGAATAACTACTCACACATTTCAGCTCATTTTTGGTGCTGTCCTGCAGGGACTAAAGGGAGAAGATGCATCTCAGACAGCCCTTCACCTTTGAAGAGTATTTCACTCTCCTGGGACTTTTAACCATCATTAAAAAGCAGTAACTTGTGACCTCACTCAGGATTTGAAGCCTGTGCTAAGTTTCAGGAAGGTTTTATACTTTTCTGCGTATCACCTTTGCTACACTTTGCAAACAGAATATGAGGTGAATTGATAATAAGCTGAGGTGTAGCACACATCTGTCTTACTGGTTGTGGCTCTTATGAGGCTTCTATTTATCAGCTTAATGTTGCTTTCAGAGATATGCACATATATATCAGTGGAGAAATCAAGTTCTACAGGTCTGTTTTAGTGCTGTTATCTAAAAAGTCAAATAATAATTTATGAACAGCAAGGCTGAAAGGCCAATGCATTAATCCTCTGCCATTCCAGCCCAGCCAACACATGATTCTGTGCAGCTGAAGCGTATCTTTATTAAGTTTTCTTGCTAGTATCACTTCAGCTTTGGTGTGTGCACGAGCTGCCCACAGCTTCCACAACAACCTAACCCCAGGCCATGGAACAAAACACCTGAAGAGCTGCTGGGCTGTGTATCTCAGGTATCTCACCAGATTAAAAAGCATGCTCCTAAGCAGAAAAGGACCTTTTAGAACCTATAGAATTCTAACAGATGAGGGAACTCCTGAGGTCATCCATGAACACGATGAAACCACATGAGGGATTTGGCCTAGTGAAGCACCTTCCTCAGTTTCCCACGGATGCACAGCCCCACTTGCCCTCTCGCTCACCCAACCACACCCCACAGGATAGAAAAGAGCTGCTTTAAAGGATACACACATGGTTGTAGTTTTCCCAGCTCCATTGTGTCCCAGCAGGGAAGTGATATTCCCTTCATAAAAGTTGAGGCTGAGGTTGTTCACTGCAGCTTTGGATCCATAAATCTTTGTTATGCCATGGAGGGAGACTCCCAAGGTGAGGTCAGTGGGCTCCGGTTCCACATGAGGGTGGGGGGCACCTTTGACACCAAAGAGAAGGGTCAGGGAGAGTTACTGCAGGGCAGCAGGTGTTGTGCTGCTTCTCACATCTCAGAGAAAACCAAAATACAGCAAAGGCAAGTGCCTTTCAGCCAGGAATATTCAGAACATGTCACTGCATCTGTATCGTTTTGAGCTCTCTGGGATTTTTCTTTTTTACTTCTGAAGCTTCTAATAACTCCTGACAACAGGCATTAATCACTTCTGAAAAGGTCTCATATTTAGGTGTTTCAGAGCTCCTAACTTTATTTATACTAAACAAGCACAGAAAATTAGAGGACATGAAGCAAAACTACAGAGTTATTTTCAGTTAGGTGGAACCAGCAAGCTTTTATGTGTGACCACAACATTTTACAGGCTAAATATTTAAAGAGATAAGCAAAGAAGCACACGTGCCCTTTGCCAAGTGGAAACCTGTATTTGCTTGCCCAAACAAAAGTGTATTTCCACACAGAGAGGCATGGAAGGTAAGTGCCCAACTACAACACACAGGAATACGCATGTGAAAATCAGCACTGACTCTCCACAACAAATAGGAAGAACAAATATAATCTAAGGGCCAAATCTCCATTCATGTCGGTACCAGGTTTCAATTCCTCCTGTGCTTCAAAATAACAACCAATGGTGTCTTCTGAGTATAGTGCCCCTTTACAAATTTGGCTTTGTTTACCCAAAATATAAGTTATTATTGCTCCCCCATCTAGTGTCCACATACATATCTTATTGGGGAGGGTGACTTCTTTCCTTAACATCAGCTTGGAGAAGAGCAGGCCTCTCTGTTTCTCATTCCAGAAGGGCAGGTAGGTGTTGTATTCAATCCAGTAAGATGGAAGCAGTGGGAAGTACCAGGGAGCAGCCATGCCATATCTACCTGCAGGAACAGGAGTCTCGTTCAGGTATCTGTTCCTCAGGAAGTGCCACTGTTGGGGTGCACTCAAAATAGCAAAAATCAACTTCACAGAGATTTCTTGATATGCTCAGGCACTACCAGGACTTGGTATAGAGACGTTTTCTGATTGGCACAAAAGGAAGCAGTCACTAATTTGTTATTCTGAGTAACTCCATAGCTGGAGGGCAGGAGAACTTTACATTTTCCACTGGGTAGATTTCTGTATGCCAGTGGACTGCTTCATTAGGTGGGGAAGAAAAGAAAAAGACAAATGTACTGGCTCTTGCCCAAGGCAGGAATTACTTTTTGAAACCAAATGATGTAAGTAACACAGCTCAAAATCACTCAGCTGACAAATGCAGTCTAACATGCTCCACTCTCACCCACCAGACTGCAATCACACCCTCCTGTGTCCTTGGCTTCAGCTTCTTCAGGAGATCCACCTACCCATGTGATAGGCTGAGAAACCCTAAATCTCCCTTTCTCTGCTCTCTCTCAGTGCCATTAATAGGCTCAGACAGCCACAAAGTTGTGCTTCTTTTGGTCTGGGACAGAGTTGTGCAATGTCTCACTGCCTCAGCCAGCTCTGTGCTCATTGTTCTCCAAAAGAGATGCTGCAGCACCACCACCCTCAATGCTTTGCATCCTTACCTGGGAAAACATTCCTTATGTACCACCCCAGGATGAAGTAAATGAAGGAGTCTATCAGAATGAGCCAGCACATCCAGCCAAAGGAAGTGTTGTCTCCAATCATTGGGGACTTGTACATGTTCTCCCACTGCAGCCCTGCAGAGAGGAATTGAGAAATACAATCAGAACCCATCTCAGCCAGTGAAATATCACCCCCAGGAGAGCTTGAAGGCTGGCTTTGTCTGCCATAAACTCACCTATGCCCTGTGCCTCGTAGCGAGCAATGTATTGACTTGCATAACTGAAGGCAGTTGGAGACAACAGACTCTGGGGAGTAAATAAAATTAAAAACAAGAAACACATTAATCAGTCTCAAAGAGATGTCAGATCAATCAACCAATCAGGTACCTCACTGGGTTATTCCAATAGCCAGAAAAATGAGTGTTGGGTGTGTTTTTTTCCCAGCAGTCACAAGGAGCGCTGGACCAGGCCTGTGATGGGAAGTGCTACCTGCTGACAGGCAGAAATGTCTCCTTAGAGCTTGACTTTCTTTTGCTTCCACACCCAGGACTCAACTTCCTCCCTCGTACAGGGCTTTATTTTAGGCTTTTGAAATACAGCAGTGCTTCAGAATTACCTCATGGAGCCATGTGGTTAAATCTTTTACCACTTGCATTAAGAGATGTCATTTCCTGAATTCGGTGACTCAAATAAAATGAATCTGGCTTCTGGAACCCAACACTTACCTACTCTGCCCCTTGGTAAGAAACAAGGCTTTACATCTACTCCCATGTGTAGGAATTTGAGACACAGGGAGCCAAAGGATGATCTGAGGCAGCAATGGGCAGAGACAGCCCTGCTACCCAAACCCCTTACTGAGACAGCCTGGTTTTTCAGAGTGGGTGAAAGCAGCCCATTTTCCTTTGCAATTCCAAAGGGGAAAGCACAAAGCTCAAACTACAGTGATTCAGCTGGCATGTGGGAACTCACTAAAATTCCACCAGTAGTGCCTTCAGTCATGGGACACAGCTCATTCCAGGTGTCCCTCAAACGGGCCATGGCCAACTTTCCTGCCCTGCCTGTCAAGACCCACTGATGGAATTCAGAAAGGCACCCAACTCCCACGTGTTTGGGACATGAGATACAGTAAGAGCTGGGGTCCCTGCCTGGAATATTGACAATGCCTGGAAATATGGAGAAGCAGAACTCACCAGGAGGCTCTTGACAGAGAAGCTCAAGTGGTTCTCGATGACGAGCAGCACGATGAAGGGGAAGAAGGTGAGGATGTACACGAGGCTGCCCACCAAGGCCGCGATGTTGGTGTTGTTGAAGAAAACACTGATGAAGTAGCTCATGGCAATGATGGACAGGCTGTAATCCATCAGGTACAGGAACAGGAGCGCTGTGTCTGTTTTGGGAAGGATGTCACCCACTTTCAGAACAACAATGAGGAAGGTGACAGTAATCAGGAGGAAGATGGCACACTCGATGAACCAGGCGATGAAATGGCTGCTGGCATTGACACCCATCATCTTCATGTACTGCAGAGAGCAAGGCAAAAATAACAATCACAAGTAGCATTTGAGGGAAATTAAGAGATCTTTCTGCTGAGATTGAATGATTTCTTGTTCCAGCTTCTGGACAGGGCCTGCAACCAGACCATGCTTGTTCTCTCCAGGGACAAACCACACACTCCCATTTCAGGAATGCCCAAGGTTTGCAAAGCAGTCTGTTGGCAAACAACAGCCCAGACAGGACCTGCAAGGATCAAGTGTCACAGCTCACAAGCTCCAAAGCAGCTTCTGGCCTTAGATTTGTAAGTTTTCTAAAGCCTCTTGGTTATTTTTTAAAATAATGATAATTGATCCAGTGGCTTAAGCTTAAAAGCTCTCAAATGGCTTTGAAAGCAGACCTTTCTCACACGACCCCAAGACAACAAATAACAGCTAAATTATTATGGCTACAAGGAAGAAATATTAATTTATATTAGCTGATGATTAATTCCCCATACTTGCATAAAACTGTAAATTTGTATTGATAAATCCAGAAGAAACTACAGGTGCTGGTGTCTTCTTGTGGATTATTAAACAGCTAAAAAGATTCGTGATGCCCTGGCACTTGGAGACAGTGAAAATGCTTGCCTAAATTAGAGTAAGGGGCTGCCACAGAGCACACACTGGGGTTCATTCATTTTCCACCTCATCACAGGTCAGAGTGTCCTTTCTTGGAAGTGTTTGTGGTGAATCAGTATTTGTTTCCATGGTATTGGATAAAAAACAAATCTGCTCAAAGCTTTTGTTGCTTGCTGAAGCTCAGTTTGACAGAAGTTCTTTGCTGTTCATCTCTGTTGACAGTGATCACACTGAAAACCTGAATTAATTTAATAAATTCCCAATGTCTCAATGTCATTTCTTTTCCAACAGGCAACCTGAATGAAGAACTTCATTTCAGAGGAGCTGATGTAATATGTAGCACCTTCTGAAATATTAAGTATAATAACTTCAAGGATAGGAAATAAGTCACTTTCCATGTCTTTGTCCCCAGTAGGTATGACTCAAAGTCAATTTTTAGAGAGCTTTAAATCTTCAGAAACCCTGTACTTTTGTGAGGTGCCCATGTTTCCTGTGTTCAGCACTGCAAAGCAATATTCCCTCCACTTGAAGGGCAAACACCCTGCATTTCCACGGCTTTGAGCTTGGTTACAATGTCAGAATTCACACACTGCAGGTCAAACAATAGGTATCTGGAATATTTTCCTTAATGCTTGTTTTGCTCCATTTAATACTGAACATCAGACACACCAACCACGAAAAAGGAAAATCTGTTTATAATTCTGCACGCCCCAGAAAGTTTCCCCGTACCTCATAAAGCCTCAGATCTTTCTCCTGAACAAGTGTTTTAACAAAATCAGCTATAAACAGCACCCAGGCAGCCATCAGAGCAAATGGAAGAGAGTAGGTCACGCTGGTTAAGAACCTGTAAAAGGCAAAAGCAGGCTTGAGCTGAATACGAAATGTTCTGGGGATTAAGGCTTTATACAAGAATATATTTTTCAGAACAATACTCTGGCACAGGCAAAGACATGCTTATGTTTCAAAATGTGGAGTAAAATTAATAATTACCAAAAAAGACTCCTTTGCCATTGGATTTTCTAGTCATCAAACTCCTGACTGCCCAGAATCTTTTTATTTTTTTATTTAAGTTGCAGAGGGATTTCCTTGCTCAGCAGCACCACTGGCAGGAGCAGGAAGCACCATGGGCAGTGGCATCTCCTGGCTCTCTGATGGGCTGCATTCCATTTGGAAACATCCCAGCAACCAGCCATAATTCCCAGTTCTGTGCACAGATACAAAGGCCAAATTTCATGATCAGGCCATATTTCCTGGTGTTGGGGTCTGGATATGGGTGCTTTCCTACAGATTGTCTGTCCTACCACCCCACAGGACAGGCAGACCCAGGGCACATTTCTTGGCTCCTCATTTTTATTAAAACCTTCTTCCAGTGCCAAATGTGTGAAGAAAAAAAACCCCAGAACAATGGCCAACAATAAATTTCTCCTTTTGCAATGGAAAGCAAGTTTTTATAGCAGGAGATCCCCTTCACTGCATCTGCAGGGCTTATGCTTTCCTCCTTAATTTCTAAACCTGGCTTAAAATCCATACTCAATGTTATTCCTGGAATAATGTACAATAACAGTGAGAAATGATCATTACATTTGTTTTTCTTTTTTTTTTTTTACCTGTAAAACTGAAAATTTCCTTTAAACCAGTGTTTTAGAAAATGCTTCCATGAAAATGTAGCCTTATTTATAAAGAACCAGGAAAGGCTGCTAAAAATTCAGCACAGCCCAACAACTTTTGTGTAATGGTTTATACATACATATATATATTTTCCCCCCCTTTTCTCTACAGGATGATAATTGTGCAATAACAATTGATAAGCAGGCATTTTGGGATGACTTTTGCAGGATGCAAATCCAAAGCCTTGAGGTATTTTAATAATTGAGCAAACACATCCCTCTGAACCTGGGCTGGGGAGGGAAACCCAAAGGCAAGTGGTTTTCCCAGCAGCTCAAGAACAAAAAGGAGCAGACAGCACTGGAGTCAGTGCTTCCAGCAGCCAGTTAATCACTGTACAAAACTCCCAGCAATAACCCAGGAATTTGCTGCAGAACTGGGTTTGGATGCTTCCTGCCTGTGTCCTGGCAGGTGCCTCACATGCTGCTGCCCTGAGAGAGGTTATAGATCCCCAGCTCTCTTCAGTGACAGCTGACACAGGAGATTAACAGGTCTGCTGTGGCTCCTAAATGATACCTTATAGCTCCCAAAAAATCTTTTGGCTCATGCAGTTGGCATGGAGGTTTTTCAGTAGGAAAAGCTCCTAGGTCTAGCCTATCCTTTTGTTCCAAGGAAGACCCTTAGTCAAGGCACAGTGACCCTCACATCTATCAGTATTTCTTGCTGAACATCCTGCAGTGCTCCCTGATGGACACTGAAATCCCTTCCCTGTGTGTTTTCCACTCAGTTTGGCCACTGTAAAGCTCATAAACCTAGGCACCCTTTTTTTCCCCCCAATAAATGCATTTTCTAATTTCTGCTGCATTGTCTGCATGTGAACACCTGCAGAACAAGCCAAGACTCATATTTATCCCAAGTTCTGCCAACTCTCAACCCCACTATGTGTAGTAAAACAGGGACAGGGAGTTTTATCTGCTGTAAAACCTACAGTTACCACCACAATCCAGGTATAAAAAGAGCACTGAAACCAAAAGATTAGGCAAACTAAACAGACCATCTTAGAGTCAAAAATTCCCTCTTTTGTTCAACCCCTTGAGAAAAAACCCTAACTGAACAGAATGAAATGATTTTTATGCTACATGAGCATGGTATTAAGGAAACCAGCACAGCTGGTGAACTCCACCAGTCAGACAAGATGAATTGACACAAAACACGAAGGCAAAAGCCACCCAAACTTACATATCCTTGTTGTAGCAGGGGTAAGGCATGGCCTGGACCTGAACAGCGATTTCCTCTGGTTTCTTGCCAGTCTGCAGCTCAATAATGGCCCTTTCGATGCTGTCCTGGATGTAAATGAAGGCCCGGCTGTAAATCTGGCTCTGGGAGGTGGAATTGTGCGGGCCCACGGTCCAGATGCGCTCCCGGATCCTGTTGGTGGTCTGGGTTATCCTGCTGCTCATTCGGATGGTGTAGTTGAGCACAGGAGGGAGGGACAGGCCCCCACGAACGGAGCGTGCAGGGCTTGAAGGCAGCTTGAAAATGATACCTGGGAAAAGAAAGGGAAAAGGCTTTCCTTTGGAGTCAACAGCTCGGGAGCAGCACACACAGATACAGAGGAACTCCTCAGTTTTACAAGGCTTCCTCACAGTTTTTCTACTCAGAACGTTTTTCCTGATCATTCCATACATAAAACATAGGATAGAATGGAGGACAAACAGAGAAGAAAACTGCTACTATGGGAAAGGACAAATATTATCAGGGTTTGAAGTTCCAAGAGAAGCAGAAGTTTCTATCTACCCCTCAGTTATGAAGTATAAAACCAAACAGGTCACAGGATTTATGAGTAAATCCCAATTGAGGGCCTTCTTTAAATATTAAGATGTTATTAATGACACCAATATAAGTTCCTATTTCCTGCTCCCTCCATCCCTCTCTGCAGTCTGATCCCACAATTCAATCCCACAAATGTGAAAAGTGTGACTGGGAAGACCCAGTACCCCATTATGGTGCTTGGCTGGAATATCTCAAGTGATTTATGACTTTCTAGTAAATTGAATTGTCTCATATTTGGACTTGAGGATCTTAAAGGTCTTTTCCAACCTGAGTGATTCTGTGATACCTTTCTTGATTAAAGCACCTTTTCCCGCGGGAGCTTGAAAGAAAGTGGCTGCACAAAGATCCCCTTGGGGCAGTGGGATTTTGTTCAAACTGACAATTAACCAAGAGAAATCACCAGCTGACCAGAGACAGTGGAGGTGTAAGGGAAGAGGAGGTATGAAAAGGAGGTCTCAACGTGCAGGTCCCACACACATTTGCTCCAAATCAACTGCACTGTGCTGAGAGCTGTGACCACAACAGTTGCTGGTGAAAAGCCAAATATTTTACGCAGCATTCCCACACTCTATCAGGCAAAAATTAACTGACAGGGGGATTTGGGACTGTCACATACTTGCAAACAGCTCATTCTTCAGGAAGAGCTCCCTGGCCACCGCCTCCATCTCATCCAAGTCCTGCACTCCCTGGACGCGGTTGAAGGAGACGCAGGAGGACACGTTCACAGCCAGGGCAGCCAAAGTGTTCAGCTGACCGACAACGTCAGCGTTGTTCTGCAATTCCAGCCGGATATCATCTAGGACAAAAACCCCAAAACAAACCCTCCAGCATCACTACACCCAGCAGAAAATCCACTCCATCATTCCACCCTTTCACACTGACGATGACACCGGAAAGGAGGCAAGAAAAAAACCAAAACCCATCATACTAAATATGGCATGTGAAATACATTTCTGCACTCAGCAACGCAATGAAGGCATGCTGTTGACCCAGTTTTCATGTTAATCATTTGTAATATGCTCCTGAGTTTGCCTTTGGGAGGATGCCAGCAATGGGATGTGACAGCCATCCCAAATCAGAAGTCCCCACTAACCTGCTGAGGCTTTAGACCCACACGTGGTGCTCACCATTCCTTCCACATCCTCTGGTTTAGGATGTAATCAACTCGCCTGTTGAGCTGCCGTGTCTCAGGGGAGGTTGTGCTTTATCCAAGCACATCAAGGCAGAGCTGTGTGTGCTGTGCTGATGTGTGGACTGAACCTGATGCTGCAGTTAATAAAGATGCTGCTGTTTGCTGGCAGGTTTCAAAGGTGGCTGCATAATGCAAGGTAACTAATATGGAACAGCTGCTGCAGGCACCGTGGCTTTATGGGGAGTTAAGGCAGGAGTTGTTGCTCATGAATAACACAGGGGTCATCACCAACTGCATGGAAATGACTGCAACAGACCATAATCACTCTTGGCTGCTGCTGGGCTTTGCTGGCACAGTCCAGATTGATGGTGACAGGCCTGGCCACTCACTGCAAAAGCAGGTGGGGACAGCAAGGCCAGGCAGGAAGGGACTGTGATCCCCATGCTGTGCACTCAGCGGGGATGTACCCACCACCACTGTTACTGGTGATTCTCACAGTGCACAGCAGCAAAGGTCACCTTGAAGGGCCTTGCAAGCCCACCAGAGAAGAGCAAACTGCAGCAGAGCATCCCCTGCATTGATGCCTCTGGCTCCATCAGCCTGGGTACATTTATCTGATCCCTGGCTTTCCTGCTCTAGAGAACTTTCATGTGAACCTCGCTGCGATGCAAGGGAGCTCTCCTCAACATTTTCCAGCAGGTAGCTCATTTGAAGTCATAATTACAGCTAAACAGTGTCCTCCAGTGGCCACACACTGCGGCAAAGCCTCCCATCCCTCCACCCCTTAACACCCAGGAGAAACATCTCTTCACACCAGCACTTGGCTCTCTAAGAGTCTTTTCCCTGGAAGATTTCTGGATCACAGCTGGGATTGCCTTGCCCTGGAGCCTCCAACATGGGCCAGAGAAGAGCAGACGAGGGGATGGCTGCAGCTGGCTGACTCTGGAGCTGCCAGGCCTGAAGTACAAGTAAGGAAGAGGGCAGCACATCTGGACACACTTACCCAGTTCATTTATCTGACTCAGGAGCTCAGCTGCGTCCAAATCCACCATCAGCTTGATAAAAACCTGCACGAAGGGATTCTGCAGGGCGTTCTATCAACAGGCAGAGAAAGGAAAAGCATCAATTTAACCAAAAGCCTCCTGAGCTTGCTCACTGTGTACTTCTAAACTACAACAGAGCAGCTGCCTTCACTGAGCATTTCTGCAGCCCCCTCCCTACTCCCTTCACTCTGTATCAGGATGGGGAAATGCCAGCAGTGAGAATGTCATAGCTCTCTGAATGTCTCAGCTCTCTGAGTCCAACTCAGTGCTTCTCTGAGTCAAGGAAGGATGCCTACTGAGTCTCCACCAGGCACTAGAGTCCCATCAAAAAAAATCGTGGATAATTTTGGTTATTCTAGAAGTAAATTTCCCTTGTGTCTGTTTAAAGTCCCGTGAACGCAGCCAGTGCACAACTGGCAAGCAAAACTTAACTTTGAGATCAGCACAGGTTTTTGTTTGGCTGAATATTTCACTATTCCACCAATGACTGCAATCAGCAGATAATATTTAATATCACTTCTGCATATTCCACTCTGGATTTTCTCTTGGTGCCACAGAAATTAGAATGAATTCCAGCCCCTAAAATTAACTGCTAATGCTTTTGGGTTCCAGGGATCTCATTTTTGTAAGAAAAGGAGATAATTTTACTACAGAGAATGGGAAACAAGTGTGTGTAACACTACAGTCTACTGCTTTCTGTAGCCAAGCAAGGCTAGGCTTCTTAGGAGGAGGAAAAAGAAATTTTATTTACATTCACTGAGGTACAAAACATCTCCTAGCTCTTATGTGTGTACCCAGAACTACATGCTTATTATAGATACTGTTTCATTTTCTGAAAAAGTCATTTCTTGCTTGGTCTTGGCTGGCTGCATCACTCCATCAAGCAGAAAGTTAATTTACAAACTGAAGAGTATTCCCTGCTCATCTTAGGCCTCCAGCAGGCCCCAGCACGGCCAGGGTCAGGGAGCATATTACAAACACTTCATTTGAGAAAAGAGAACTTGCAGGGAAAGGTGAGTCAGGAGCATCCCTGTTAAGGGAACGGGCAGGCACAGAAACTGTGAAGTCCAGGAAATCCTGAGAGGGGTCTCCCCAGCTGACCTAAGATGCCCCTGGAACCCCAGGTTACTTCAGTGAACAACTCTATCCTCCCAGTTCTCTCCTGGCAAGAGACAGAGGGGAGGTAGGAAGTCATACCTTGATCATTGGAACTGTCTGGTTTAACTTAGTCAGTGAATTCATGATGACAGGAGACTGCTCCAGCCACTCCTGGGACTTCAGGGCTAACTCAGCCATCTGCTCCAGGGTTGCATTCGACTACAAAAGAAGCCCACAACATACGAGGATTAATTTATTTATTACCTTACCGACTTTAACCAATAAATAAATCAATAAAACAGATGAGACCAAATTTGTTTTCCTTAGGATTTTTCCTAGCATCCTCTCATGGTTTTGCAAAATGTCCCTTAACACGCTGAATTTATGCAAGTATTTAAAAACATTATATTTAGAGCATATCTTGAATATCTGCTCTCCTTCTACCACTGGTCTGCCTGTGAACAAGCACTGGTTACAGCATTTGTCCTGGGAGACACATCTCTCCTATTGGCTGAAAATATGGGGGTGAAACTTCATAAACTGAAGGCCTTGAGCAATTGTCCTATAAATATTAGACCAACAGCAGCTTCTGCAGGGAAGATTCAATCAAAGACAAAAGATGACTCATATGGCCAGCAGGGCAAGTAGGAAAAGATAATTTGATTAATACTCCAAACAGAGAGAAAGCAGCCCTCTGCTTCCCAGGGAAACAAGCCTGTGCTAGATAAATTACAATCCTTTGGAGTGGGTATATCCTGATGTCCTGGAACAGAGCCATACCTTTCCCATGATTGCTCGAGTTTCTGGGGTATCTGGTGTGAAAAGGATCTTCCCAAGCACCATTGGTTTTAAGAAAGACCAAATCAAAGCTCCGGTCGGGGTCTTGACCAGGTCCAGGTAAAAGGATAAGCAAAATGGGGCTGCAAGGGGTGAAAACCAAACAAATTGCACAGAGAACAGACAGATCAGACACAAGAAAGTTACCAGTGTGTTTTTCCTCCCATCTGCCCAGTTTGTTGCTGTGGCCAGTGAATGACTTCAGGGCCCTCTTCACTGACTGATCTAATGCATCTTGACAAAAGCAACCCACCCCCAAGATCTCCTGTTGCTGAACCCAAGACAACAAGAGTCTCGCTGTTCGAGCCAGCATTATCTGCTTGAAGGTTAAATGGAGTTTTGTGAACTCAGAGGAGCTAATAATGTCAGTACAGTCAGAAAAACTACACATCAAGAAAAAGCAGTGACCTGTCAAGGCCTAGGACCAGACCATCAACAAATGGGAGACAGTGCAGTGTCAAGCACTGCTCTGCTGCACAGGCAGTTTTCCCTTTGAACATTTATGGAAATAAACCACCAATAATTAGGGCAGTGCAGATCTTCAGCTACCATAAATAATGAGCACTTACAGCCCTCAGAGACATATGGAGAATAGCTCAGCACTAGATCTGTCTGGAAATAGCAGAGTTCAGCTCTGAGACACTTGTGCCCTAGGGAAAAGCCAGACTTACTGGAATCCTGAGGAATCCCATATTTCCTCATCAGCTTTTGGACATACACGTCCTCTGCATGAGAACTGTTGCTTAGAGGGTCTCCAAAGTCTGGAAGCAAAGACTCAAAAAACAGGGGTGTGATCTCCTGGTTGCAGAGGACTTTTGACATGGATTTAAAAGTTCCATGTGTTATGCTGAAGTTGTTTGGTTTAAATAACGCCTGCGGAAAAGACAAAACACAAATAAATCCTGCACACTGAAAGCACCCCACCTGGAGAGAAACAACAGAATGAGAAGGAAAGGACTGAACATTTTTATACTGCTTTTTTTATGAGAATTTTGCCTTTATAAGAATAGGAACTTTCCAGAGAAATCATGCATTTTTTCATTATGACAGAGGTAGCACATTTCTTTCCAGGTATGACAGCCAATGTGGGAAGTGCCTGCAATGCGTGCAGAGGACTTCCCTATGATGTGTGCCTGGTGACATTCACACACCCGGGTTACAACACAGATTTGTCACATGGATGTGCACATCACTGTCCCCATCCAGTCCTCGGCTGCGCGTGGCTCTGCAATGTGCAGGCAGAATGATGACCAGGAACGATTCCTGTCACCTGTGCTCTCCTGGATCATGGATCAGAGATGGATTGGACACTGTGCTGGATGAAGGCAGTGCACCCTGGAGTTACTGCAGCTGTCAGAGCAGTAATGGGTTTGTACTGAATGTTTTGGGCAGTCTCGAGGCTTTGGGTGTGATCTAATGCACACTAAAGCTAAGGCAGTTTTTTGCTGCTGACTCTGGTGGGTTTGCCTTTAGTGGGCACTTCTCCAGCTGTTTTCACCAGCTGATCCTTCGAGTATTTTGCTGGAAGTCCTCCTTCTTCCAAGACATCCTTGCTCCAAGAGTTTCTCCCACAGCATGCATTCCCCACTCATGAGTACATGATGGCCCCACTGCTCCAAATCAAAACTCTCCCAGGAACACAGAATCACAGAATGGTTTGGGTTGGAAGGGACCATAAAGCTCATCTCTTTCCAACTTCCTGTCATGGGCAGGAACAGCTTCCAGAAGCCCCAGCCAGCCTGGCCTTGAACACTTCCAGAGGTAAGTTTGATAGAGCTTTTTCTCAGAACACTGTTGCTTTGAAACAGAATCTATGGTTTAACGCACCTGTGGCTTCCAGGGTAAGAAATTACTGTGGAAACCACTTCAATGGTATTTTGCCTCAAAAGCACACGCAGACTACACATACCTTAGTCAGCGGCATCTTCCTGGACTTTTTCAGAGAATGAATAGCTTGTAGCAATGGATCAATGCCAGATTCAAACTGGTGTCTGAAATATTTCATTTTTGTCAGAAGGCCTAACATCTTGTCCATGGGTTTCTGAAGTTCCTTGGGGAAAAACATCTGCAAGAGGCAGGAAGGAAATCAATTATGATGAGCAGGAATCTGTGTGCACAGGCATGCACACACCCATATTGTGTTAACTTAAACATGAGCACTGTGGGATTTTCAAAACTGTCTGGAGGCTTTAGAGAGTGGGTGCCTCATGGGAAATGAATAGGATTTGTATTCCTAAATCCCCAAGCACTATTGCAAGCCATTCCCCTGAATATTACATAATCTAACAGTGTGTTTCCAAACACCTACAGTTGGGAAATACGTGTCATGTACTGGCTGGGATATGATCAAATCTCTCATTTCACACAGCACAGGTGTCAAAAACTGCGAGTGACTTTTGACCTGAGCCCAAATTCATTTGCAGTCATTTCACAACTTTTTTTTTGCCCAGGATCACTCCTGTATTTTTAAATACATGTTCACTATTCACTTCTCCATGAATATTTTCTTAGATGCTGTTCCTATAGTTGAGGGGGAGGAAATTTGAATCACTTAGTAATGTAAGTAGTTCCAAATAGATAGGGAAAAGATATTTTACAGGACTTTTTCCAGGGCTTCCATTTTCAAGGAAACAAAAAATTTAGCTCAGTACCTTATTTTTGGGTCAGCTGGGAGTGTTCAAGAGGTTGTGACAGCACATAAAGGATACTAGCAGATAGGGAGGCATTTAGAGTAGCTCTAGTGCCTTTAAATGAGGTTTGCTGCTTTACACCAGCTGGGATTCTCATTTATATCCACAACTGTCACAGCATGGATATGCAATAAAAATTGCTGCATGAGCAAAGCCTGATCTTTGGCTTGTGTAAATCAGTTTAGCTTCTGGCCACTGCAATGATATTTTATAACCTTTCAGCCAGGTCGTGCAGCAAAGACTGTAGAAACCACCCTAAAAATCCAGCACTAACCTTGTATAAGACATTGTAGATGTCCAAGTGTCTCAGCAGGGTGACCCCAAGGAGGTAGGACCTGCGAGTCCTCTCTGGCAGAGGGAGGCTGCACAACTCCTGCACCACCACTTGCAGCTGTGGGTCAGAGGGATGGGCACTGCAGGACTCCAGCTGCAGCACCTGAGAGATGAGCTGGGTGTGCACAGAGGGAAAAGAGACCTGTTAGGGGTGCACTGCACGCTCCACCATGCAGGGATTAATCTTGCCTGGCTCTTGTTCTTTCCACAGTGCCATATTTCAACCACCCAAGAACCAGAAAATGCCTGCCCATTACTCCTGCTCCCAGGGACAATCCTAAGGACTGTGTTTTACTACTCAGCTTGCACAGCACTAAAAGCTTTTGTGGCTTCAATTTCTCATTGACTGATGCACGTGAAGTTTGGAAAAGAGCACGCTCTTTGGGGCCCAGTCCAGACAAGATGGCTGGGAAGGGGAAAAGGGTCTGGAGCTCTGCTTGCAGGAGCAGGAGGCTGAGGAAGGGAAGCTCATCTCTCATTCTGGGAGGCTATTTTTGGACCCTGAGTGCTCGCACACGTTATGGTTACAAATGTACTTTTCCACCTGGACTGGGACAACTTCTCAGTGACCAGGACCTGACTGAAGACCCTGCTCAGCCCCCATTAATGTGTCCCAGAGAGCTGTGCCCTGCTCTGGGTCAGAGCCATCCCTCTCCAGGCAGTGCCTGGCTGCTGGACCAGCTCCTGGTGACAGCCCAAGGGACCATATGGCTCCCAGTCTCCAAAGGCTGGGCTGACAACAGTGATGCTCCTACTGCATTCCTGGTGGCTATTCCAATCCATAACATGCTCTGCTGTCTGTCCCTGTGGGGTCATCTGTGCTGCCACACACCCAGTGACCTGCTTAGCTGCATTCACTAACAGATCATAGTTTTAATGGTCTGAGCAGTAGAAAGCAACAAGATCTCCCAAAGGGTAACAGCAAACCTACCTGACTGCTGTTTTCTGGGAAAGATGCTTCCAGAAGAGCATCAATGCTGGCTATGGACATTCCTGTTGTGTTTCTGAGGTCATCTTTGAGCTGGTCCACATTTTTAAATACATCTCTTAACTTTTCTGGAACAAACAGTCAAAGAACAATGGATGTAACAGCTTTCCCCAGACACATAGCAAATCTCAAGCACACAGAGAAGACTTAGGTGAAGTATGGAAGTGTGGTACCTCACTGCTGATAAGAAAGATATCCAAAAAAACTTGGGACACACAGCCATCACTTCCTACGTTTTGCAGGCTGGTTTGTGGGCTGAAGTTATCACATCTCAGGATAGAAAAAATTGTTCAGATGGAATGGCTTGGTGCTTTCTTTGTAAAGAAAACAAAGTGTGGTCTTGAACTGGCTCTAGAAGTACCCAGATAAAGGATCCCAAGGTCATGGTGTATTGTTACTTCATTAACACCACTTCTTCCTGGCAGCTAGGCAGTTCTGGGGATTTCCAGCAGAAAGTGTGGTACCAGTGGTGATGTTTACCAACATTGTAAAGAAAATACAGAAGAGTACCTTGCTTGCTTGAGTCTGTAAAGCCCTCAGTGATGTTCAACATGGAATTCAAAGTAGCCATATACTGAGGAATCTCTTGAAAGAAAGCAATTTCTGGTACATTTTCTTGAAGCCTGGATTGGAAAAACAAAACAACAAACAAAACTGACAATATAAAGAGAAGGCAAGAAGTCATTTCATAAATAGAATACTAAAACAGTCTAGCTCAGAGGGAGAGCCTCACCACTTCAGCTGTGCCTGGATGTCTGTGGCATCCCCGATGAGTACATTTTGGAGCTCCTGGGAGATCCTCCTGTGACTCAGTACGTTGGTCACAAGTTGGCTGCTCAGCTCAGCAGCATGGAGGAGCTGCTCCTGAGACTGGCCTTGCTCACACAGCTCCCCAAAGGGAACCTCAGGGAGCTGGCAGAGCTGCTGGATTGACTGAAAGCTCTCATAGTCACACAGAAGTGCTGTCAGTTCCTGGAGGCGAGAGATCTTCAAAGGACGTTTTGAAAAAAGGAAGACAAACACACAAACACCAGTTAGATGACAGAATTATAAAAGGCAAGCTTTAAAGAGTCTAGCTGTCCCTTTCTGTCTCTCCTCAGGACTAAGATTTTAAAATATATATATTTAGTTCATTCAAAAGGTCCCCAATAGAACAGTTTGTGACAATCATTGTGTGAGCTTCTGGCAGACCTGGCTGGATCTAAGAAACCTTGCAAACCTAAACATGTCATTTCCCCTGCTCAAGACACTTAGACAGCAATACTCCATTGGACTTGCCTGTTTACTAATTAATCTTCTCAGAGACCAAATAAATCTATCTTACACAACAGGTTTAGCCTTTCACACACCACCTGGTCACCTACTGCAGCACAGGAAAGAGACTTGGCCAGAAGTCAGAGCTTCCTCATCTGCCAACTCGTGTAAAATTATAGTCCTTTGCTATTACGGGCTTCCCTCTTGTCTGACATCATTATTTACATTATCAGGCTCTTATGGGAAGAATTATTTTCAGGTTTATGCCTTTAAGTACCTGTCACACTGAGGCTCATCATATTATTGTTACAGATATATTACACAGCAACAACATTGCATACTGCTGTATTTTTTTAAAGGACTTTCAAATGCTATTTCTCAGAGGGAGCAATAGACTAAAGTGCAGGCACGCTATTAGGGCAGCCATGAATGCACTCCTAAGAAGCATTTTATGCAAATGAGGCATTGCCAAACCCAAAGCTGTGAGGGAACTCCATGAATCACTACTGGTGCCTAATCTCAGAAGCCATTCTGGTGTTGGGGCCAGAGGAGCATGTGGGGACTTGACTGCAGCCACGCTGGTGTTGGTACAGCTCCTTAGGCACAGCAGTAACCCAGTTAGTCATGCTTCTAACTGCCAATTAGGAGTGCACAATTCCATGGATTTTCAGCAGGGCAGGGGCATCTAATCCCTACCTGTGCCTTCGAGAAGTCTTCCCTACCTCCTCCTCAAGTGAAGCTGAGGCACCCCAGAATGACCTCAGCTCTGCAAGGTGCTTCAGTAAGGCTCAATACACTGAACTTTAAAACTAGTGCTGCACTGAGGAATATGCTGCCACTGGCCATCTCTGCAGTGCTCATCCTTCTGGGATGGCTGGTGGAAAACAGAGCCACCCTATCCAGCACATGGGAGGACAGGAACACCTCTACCTTCTCTGAAAAATGGGTGTACACTCTTAGGGACACATAAAAGAACAAGTTCCTCAACCCAGTCTACAGGTGACCTTCAAATATAGGCAGCAGGCAGAACAGAGAGTTTCAGTCCTAGTTTGTATCAGCTGTTCTCTTAAGAAAGCTTTTTTCTGTATGCTGTTTTTCAGAACCACCATTGCACATTCATCTGTCACTGCAGGATGTCCTTCAAGTCAGCATTTTAAGCAGACTCACTTTTAGCTTCAGGAGCTCTGGTATGGATGAATGTTTCTCAGAGGTATTATTTTGCATAAAAGAGTTCTGTTTCAGATGAGTTTGCTTCAAAAGCAGTGTGATGTTTTCTGTGCAGGGAAAAAAAAATAGTTACTCCAGACAAAAAATGCCAGAAACTTCACAGATGGGAATATCAGGAATATCAATTTTCTTCTGAGGCCAACTGAGCATTGCTACTTTCCAACAAACTCCCATGGGTGAAGACCTCTGAAATCACAGAGCAAGGCCTAAATTGTAATCTGGGTTATAATGGATTGAGTTCAAGTAGGTGCTCTGTTCCTAGTGAAATCCACCCCATCCTGGTAACAGTGCACAGGTAAAACCTCCCAGGTTTTTCAGTAAGGTGACAATAAGGTGTTACAATAAGTACAAATGATGAGTATCTATGTGAAATACCACGTTAACTCTCAGAAATAACTGCTGTCATATTACAGCAACATAAAGCTGTGAAGGGAAAGAGGTTTCTATTTGTAAGATTGCTTTGTCTGAGTGTCAGCAACCTGTCATCACATGGAGAAGAGGAGATGTGCCTTCTGGAGAGGCTGGGATGGAAACTTACAATTGCAATGTGACATAAACAAAACCCAGTCTGGCTTCCCCAGGTCTCACAGCTCCAGTTAATTGCCAGCAGATAAAACCATGTAGCACCATTCCTTCCATTAGACAAAACACAGTCAGGACACATTCCAGCTGAGGCCCCTCAGCATTAATGAGATCATGATCACCTGTCAATTCCCCATCTTCAGCTTCTGCAGCATTTATTAAACACATCAGGTAAGGGTTATAGCTGTTATTCGCTGTCACCTGCAAGATGGTGTTTTCAAATTCTAAAAACAGAAATCTGAAAAATAAGAGAGGAATTTAAATCAGCTTCTCTTTCAAAAACAAGGTATGTATTAGTGAGCAACCTGTCAGTTGTGGATGCTGTTCCTTGGCAGAGTAAATAAGAATTCCAGATGAAAGCCATCTCCCCTAAGTGGGTACCCTCTCAGTTTTATTCCATCAGTTCTTTTTGCTGTTATTTCCCAAAGCTGTCATTCACTCTCAAAATAAGAAAACATACTTGAAAAGTTCACATCTACGGGATGGATGCATTATATAGATGGAAAGGCACACCTAAGGGAGACTGAGGCTCAAAAATTAGAGACATCCCACAAAGGCAGGTTTTCCACAGAGCCTACCACTGGTGGTGAGACTCCTTCAGGACTCTGTTCCACTGTGCATTGATATGTGCCAACACACAATTTTTTTTTAATGTCTGACTTTTAACTGTACATTCAACTAAAGGAGAAGTTTCCTCTTCTTCAATTACACTAACATTATACTTTGTGTCCTAAATTACAGTGACTGCAGGCTTAGGTTGTTCCACTGGAAGAAAATTCCATATTTCTCATGCTGGAATGAGAATGATGGTCAGAACCCATGGAATTACAAGACCCAAAAGCCAAACTCACCGTGTGATCAAGCTGGTAGGGGACAGAGTGTGGTCACTCAGAGTCCAAGGCAGGGTCTTGTTGTAAAGAGTTTCTGCCACGACAGTGAAGTGATGAGCAACAATATCAATCACACTGTCAAAACTGGTTTTGTTGGAGAGAAAAGCTGAGCTGGAACTTATATTGAATTCGTTAAGCAGGCCAGAGATGTTCAGCCCCTCAAGAATGTAGAGGGTGGCTTCTGTGATTTCTAGAGCTGACAGATCGCTGGCAGAGTTGTTTGCCACTGCTTCCAACAGTCTTGCAAGGGAAGCTCCTCCAGCTGGATTCCTTCTGGTGCTGAGGAAGCTGTCAAACACACCCCAGACACTTGTGTAATAACTGCTTTTGGTGAGGTTGAAGGCACCCTGGAGCCTCTGCAGCAGATTGTGGAGCTCATCCTGTGCCACACTGGAGAGCGTGGTCGGGTTATTCCAGCCTGCTGCAATGTCAGACAAATTCAGGGAGCTCAGCACTGTTTCATTCAGCAGGGCAGGAAGGAGCACGTTCAAAAGCTGGGATGGGGACACATCACCCACATCCTGGGCTGGGATGGGGCACCAGGCATCACCCTGCACCAGCCCCTCCGTGGCTGCACTCACAGCTCTCGCCCTCTCCTGGAGCCACGAGTTTCCCAGCTCAGAGACAAGGTTTAACCTGGAAAGGAAACTCAGAGAAAAACGCAGAGCTCGGCTGAGGCACGACAGCTCCTTGAAGAAGTGCTCCCTGCTGTTGTTGTAGGCAGCAGCAAACTCTGGGGACAGCTTCAGGTTGCTTATGGCCAGCTGGAACACCCTGGGAAAGCTGTCACTGCTCCCTGTCCCACCCTCCACGCCCAAGGAATCCAAGAGGGGCTTGCAGGGGCTCCTGGCTGAGGCCTCCCTTAGAGTGGCATTTTCAAACAGCACCTCGAGGGCTACGTCGAGCAGATCTTCCAAGGAGCAGTTCTGGAGTGTCCTATAGCCATCACTGCTGCCCTCAAGGAAAGGACCCAAGGCTAAATGAAGGAACTCCCACATTTTTGCCTGTAGTGAGGAATTGTGCTGTGAGGGAGACTGGCTGAACTCCTGCAGCAGCAAATGTGAGAAATTGTAGACAACGTCCATTTTTTCCTCAAATGTTTTGTTTAAGTTGGTGTCACGAAGAACTTCCATTCCTGCTCTCCACATTTCCATCAGTCTCTGGGTGTAGTTACTGAAAGAATCAAGTAGCAGGCTGATAGATTCAAGCTCACTGATGTTATACCTTTTCTGCAAACCTTTCAAAGTTAAGATACCCCTCTGCATGGCCTGCAGGTACATGGAGATGTTGGTTCCCCTGGAGTCTTCTTCATCATACAGTTCAAAGATGGAGGATGCAAAGTTTAGCAGCTGCTCCAGTTCCTTACTGAAAGGAAGACTGGAGTCATTTTCTATGATATTTAGCAGATTTTGCAGCATGTCTAGAAGTGACTGGGCAGTGAGACTGTCTGTACTATTCCAGTTCAACGACTGGAGACCTTCAGCAATGTCCCAGAAAGCATCAAGTTCATTTTCCTGCCTTCCAGGAAGGAGTTTCTGCATTAGCTTAGACAAAGAAGAGATCAGTAGATAATGATCACTGGCATTCACCTTTGCCATGGCACCAAGAAGCTGCTCAAGGGACAAAAGGTGTTCTGCAAAATTTTCGGAAGTTCCAGGGGTCAACAAGAAGTCAGAAAATAATGATGACACTTTTTCATTTGTGCTGAGATAATTTTCAATGTCTTCAAGCGAGATTGCATCAAGTGCAATCATTTTGATAACCTCCCATGCATTCTCTGTATTTAAATGAGTCCTGTTTAAAATTATCTCATTCCAAATCACTGCAGCCATAGTCAGAATATCCTGACTTTCTTTTCCATAGGGATTAGAGTAGAACAATCCTTCACCACCCCCTTCATATAGGGGAAGTATTTCTTGAAATATTCTTTCCAAGTCCAGTGTGCTGTCTGTGGCAGAAGTTGAACCAAAAAAGAGTTTTAATGAACTATACAAATCACTCAGCTCTGAGGATTTAATTGCTTCGGTAGAATTATGAAAGATCTGATGCAGCAATGCTTTTCCAGGAGCTACTCCAAAGTCCACGAGGATTAGAGCCTTCTTCATAATTTGCAGGAGTTCCACATATTCACCCACTTCTGTTAGGCTCCATTTGGAGGTCAGCAGGCTGCCAGTGGCATGCCACAGCCGGGAGAAGTGTCCCCACTCGGGCTGGCTGGAAGCAGCTCTGCCCACCTGCAGCAGCTCGTAGAGACTGCTGTTCCTCATGGAAGCAGGTGGTGACAGATGGGAAAACACAGGCAGCCCATCCCAGTCTGCTGAGCTGCCAGAGGAATTCAGGGAGCTCAGCACTGTTTCATTCAGCAGGGCAGGAAGGAGCACGTTCAAAAGCTGGGATGGGGACACATCACCCACATCCTGGGCTGGGATGGGGCACCAGGCATCACCCTGCACCAGCCCCTCCGTGGCTGCACTCACAGCTCTCACCCTCTCCTGGAGCCACGAGTTTCCCAGCTCAGAGACAAGGTTTAACCTGGAAAGGAAACTCAGAGAAAAACGCAGAGCTCGGCTGAGGCACGACAGCTCCTTGAAGAAGCGCTCCCTGCTGTTGTTGTAGGCAGCAGCAAACTCTGGGGACAGCTTCAGGTTGCTTATGGCCAGCTGGAACACCCTGGGAAAGCTGTCATTGCTCCCTGTCCCACCCTCCACGCCCAAGGAATCCAAGAGGGGCTTGCAGGGGCTCCTGGCTGAGGCCTCCCTTAGAGTGGCATTTTCAAACAGCACCTCGAGGGCTACGTCGAGCAGATCTTCCAAGGAGCAGTTCTGGAGTGTCCTATAGCCATCACTGCTGCCCTCAAGGAAAGGACCCAGGGCTAAATGAAGGAACTGCCAAATTTTTTCCTGTAGTGAGGAATTGTGCTGTGAGGGAGACTGGCTGAACTCCTGCAGTAGAAGATGTGTTAAATTATAGATGGGGTTAATTATGTCTTCACTGGAACCCTCCTTGGCACTTGTATAATGAAGGATTTTCATTCCTGCTCTCAGAAGTTCAGACAAGCTCTCCAAGGCTTTATTGTTAAAATTAAAGAAAAGATCTATAGATTTTAATGTACTGACATTATAATTCAGCTGTAAGTCCTTTAATATGTACAACGTCTTCTGGATGGCTTGAGTGACTTGTGAGATATTGGCTACTCCAGAGCTTTCCCCAAACTCTTTAAACACGGCTGTTATAAATTCTGACAGCTGATCCAATTTTTCACTGAAGACATCACTTGATTTATTACTCAGCTTTTGCAAATGCCTGTTTAACACCTCCAAAACCTGCCCATAGGCGACAATGGCTGTGTTATTCCACTTCATGGATCTCAGCTTCTCCCCAATGCGCCAGAAGACGTTCAACTCATCCCACCGGGCCTCACCCAGGGACTTCTCTGTGGCCCTCATCAGCTCAAACACAGGCAGCAGGAGGTACTGATAACTTACATTTGTGCCTGTCATTCTGAAAAACATCTTCTGGAGAGCTAGGAGCTGCTCTGGGAAGTTTCTGTAGGACTCAGGCTTAAGCAGATCAGAAAACACAGATGGGCTTTCTTGCATTCCACTCAGACGGTCTCTGAGACCTTCCAGAAGTGATGGCATTCTTGTGGAGAGCAACATTTTGAGACCATCCTTAGTTTGCAACGTATTAAAATCAGAATTATTTGGGAGAGCTGGATTCCAAAGCATTGTAGCTAATTTTAAAGCCCTCTGAATTTCTTTCCACTGGGTCATTGTACTGAAAATGGAAGTCCCATTAAAGTCACTCTGTAATTGCAGTGATGTGAAGTTATAGATTTCATCAATTATTTCCTTATTATATAGTTCCTTTAATTTATAATCATGATGTGGATTCATTCCCAGTTCAAGAAATGCATACAATTTCTTTAATGTTTCATTCTTCAAATTTCTGAATAGATTCAAGCTTTTAAATTCACTTCTATTCATTTTTTCCTCAAAGCCTTTTAAACGATGTAGATGCTTTTGTATGGCTTCTAAATCATCTGAATTAATGGACCTCTTGGAGTGCTTTCCACCAATCTCTGGTGACTTTATTTTTCTGGAGGGGAACAAAAAAGTGTTTTAGTGAATATGAAATCAATGCAAGTGGAAATGTAAGGTGATTTAGAGCAAAGATCATAGATCTGAATTACACTGTTAGTAATATCCCTTTAGCTAATGTCTCACCTTAGAACTTCCTCCAATTCAGCTGCTAAAGTGTGATTGTCTTTCCAGTGAACAAAGGAATTACAAATAGATCTGGTCACCCAACTTCTTTCTTTGTCTACAACAAAAATGTGAAGAGTGTATTAGTAAAGATCATGTAATTCTGGAACCAGAGAAGTGCTCTAATGGCAAATCTATCCAGGATAACATGCACATATGAAGTTAGGCTCCTGCCACAAGCCACAGTATCCTGGTTACAAATCTGGGTGTTCTTTTGGGGTGTTACTCTTCCTGGCCTTTCGAGGGAAGCAAGGATGCTGCCTGGCATCCTAGAAATGACTTTCCATGCTGAAATCATTCAGGGCCAATTCAGTGCTCCTGTGATCTGTGATCTGGATGCTAACAGAGGTCTCCTCCTGCTTGAGGAGCACTTTGCTCTCAGTAATGCAGAGTAAGGTGGCCAAGTATTTATTACGGTTTCTTTCCCTTCATTTAGGGTTGCTTTTTTACTGCTCACATATAAGCTCTGTCTGCAGCATCACTGATGAATCCCACAGCCATTTACACTCATCTTGATATCCCCATGTGTCCAGTCCTGTCACCAGCCACTTTCCATGTTTTCCCTACTTGCACACCTCATCTTTCTTCTCACCCACCTCAACTTCCACAATCTCCACAAAACAAGTAGAGAAGGGACAGCAATCTCCATCTGTCCCTTGCAGCATTTAGTTGCTGTTCCTTTCCCTTGCCTGTTCACAGATCCCCAGTTAGAGGGGGATATTCAGGACTATCTCTGCTGGAAGGGACAGGAATTTAAAGGAAGGCTCATCTGCATGTAAACAGCTCATTGTGCAGCCCAGCCCCAGCCCCTGCCTTGATGCACCAAGCTGAGTTTGACAGAGTCCACAACCACAGGCAGATTTTGACATGACCTCCCCAAAAAAGCAAATCAAGGTAAAAGATTACTGCTCCCCATTTCCACTGAGGCTGCAAACTCATGCTAATTCATTGTCTACTGACAAACCCAAGCCTTCTTACTTTTCCATTTGAAATGAGGCATTTTATTCTCATTTGTAAAAGGCTGAAGGAAGAATCCATTATGCTGAGCCCCGAACAGTGTGCAATCTGTATGGTTACTTATTAGCCTGCAGTTTGTTTCTCCTCAGCACCACAGGTTTTCAGCAGAGATATGACTCAATGGAGGAGCCTTACCTTGCTCCAAGCAGTTCAGGAAATGTGGAGAATCTGTAACCCCATTCTGAACAGTTTTGAATCTATCATCACTCACACGAGATGCAGAGGCATTCTGAGCTGCTGGCACAACACTAAAGGAGGGGGAAACAAAAGGAAAATAAATTGTGGTTACAGGTTTGTGAGAAGAGATAAAACAAATGGTCTAATAGGAAACAGCTGGAGTACAGCCTATGATTCTTAAAATGTCTGACAGACAAGACATCACTCCTATTTTTAATTATTTGTTTGATCATGCACAGGATACAAACACCAGGGGCTTTGATGGGAAAGCCATGGTGGTGTATTAGCACAAACACACGTGTGGCACTCATTAGGTGCACTTTTTCAGAGAGTCATGTAAAATCTACAGGCCCCTAAAATCCAAACAGCAGGTCTCAGGAAACACCCAGGTGGTACACCAGCCATGTGATTCACTGCTGCAGGAGAATTTCCTCCTAAGAAAACCAAGAACCAAGGAGTCAAGGCTCCAGGGACAGCAGGGATCCCAGGGGGAAAAACATCTGTGGAAGGAAGAAGCAATCATAAATAACTGCTGCCATTTCCAATTCTCCTTCTTTCCTTTTATAAGCTGTAATAGCCAGGCTGACAGGGAAGCAAGGAATGTTTTTCAGTCTTAGGAAGGAACAAGCTGATAATCAGGCATATTGTATCACAAAGGAACTCATTTAAAGGACTGCCTGCTCAGGTGTGCAGGTTACTGAAAATTTCACTGATTATTGGTCCCTTTTTCTTCTCCTGTTTAAAGAGCAGCCTTCACTGTAGGTGTGGGGTCACTGAAATGCACCATCTCTCTCTCACCTGCCTGAGGTTCTGCAGGTGATACACAAAGAACCTGGCTGGGCTGATCTCAGTGGCATGAATAAATACATCCTGATCTGTGGGAACAGGCTGCTACTGAGAACAGAGCACTGGGGATCTCTTCTCTCCTGATTTAACATAATGTCTCCTTGCAGGCTTCGTGGGCTTGGTGCTCATCATTTTCATTCTGCAGATGTGCTTGTAAGAGTCTTAGAGGGGAAGAAACTCAGTTATAAATGACATATTTAGCTGAGCAATGGCAGAGCCAAGGAGGAGGCAGGCACAGGCTTGCCAAAAACGGATGCATATCACGCAGATCAGAAGGCAGCAAACATGGAAATAAGTCTTGTTGCCGCCCTTTTATTTCAGTCTTGCAGGGCTTCTGCAGACTTTGGCTGTGAAAAAAAAAGCTCAGCTTATGTGCTTAGCTGAAAAATTATCTTACAGCAACAAACAGGAACATTTGTGAAATCAGTCTGCAAAACAGGTTTTAGTGAGTAGTAATATTTGCTGCTAAACTTTCTAAAGGATTCATGACTTGGAAGTTACTGTTTCACACTGGCGGTGTTTTATCACTTGGTTAACACAGATCCACAATGAGCAAAAGTTCTTTTCTTCTATACCTTCATATTTCTACCACCAAAAAAAAAAAAATTCCCTGCACAGCACTTCTTTAGGAGTTCAGTCCTGCCTGAGTAAGAGACGTGGCCCGGCTGGCTAAGATGTGCTTTCGTAAGCATCATTAAAAGTACTATTTGTGCAATCTCTTTGCAATAACTCTTTACTCATGCATTTACTGTGCCAGATGCCAGGCATAAAAGCACTGCACAGTCCTGGTGATGAAATTCTATGTGCCTCTTTGTCGTACCTAAGATAACTTCGCCCTGCTCTGCAGCTGTAGAGCAAAGCAGAGCAGCACAGTAAATATTAATTCTCCCTGGGCACTCCAACAGGGCTGGTTCTCAGGCTGGGTCCTGCAAGCCAGTAAATGCAAACAAATGTAATAATCCTGGGACTGAAACAGCAGCGTGAACAAAATGCTTCTGAACAAAATTACAATTCTTGCTACTGACTCCTTTAAGGATAAGGACATTACAGCTTACACATGGGTCTCACAGTGCAGCATGGAAAATTACCTTGATATTAAAGGTACAGGTTTTTAAGTGCCTCAGCAACACACCAGTGATCAAAAGTGAGTCCCTCTAAGCCTGGGTGCAATCAAAGTGGCAAAGCTTCTACAACTACTTTTGACATCTTAACCCAACTGCTTATGTATGCAAGATAAAAACAAAAAGCAGTCTGAAGACACTCGGGTTCTTGGTGTCCTCCATGTACTGTAACAACTGGACTGGCCAGAATATTTTATAGCAGGGTCAGTCACACATCCAGAAAATCACTTGGAACAGAGTCCCTTAATCTTAAGTAACTCAACTCTTCTGGAGATCAGGGACAGTTTAGCCAAACTACAGCCCAGGAAACGGATTTCAAGGCTAACCCATTTTAGAAATTTGCATTGTCCTAGGTGTGAACTGCATCAAATATTTCAGTACAGTTAAATAATGCAGTTCAGCCAGCTCTGTTTTCCATATAACCACTGAGCAAGTACATAACTGGCACCTTCTTCTTCAAGTCAGACGTTAAAGCCCATATGGTAGAAAACCAGGCTCCCTCTCTTCTCTGCTTCCTTGGGACCAGTCTTGAAAGATTAAACCAGCAGTAGATTAGGCAATCAATTCTAAAAAACAACATCATGGCTCCCCTACAAGTGCTTGAGGTGTTCCAAAGCAACCTGAACTTGGCTCTCTGCTTTTCTGGAAAGAAGCAGCTGTCTGCTTTCTTCATCCAGCCAGGAGGGTTTTTCTTCCACCAAAGGCAGTGGCTGTGAGTCACCAGCTTTTCTATCTGCACAAGGGCATGACAATGCCTCTAAGAAGGTTAGGAGAAACTCAAGAGTTTATATCAAATTCCCATTAAAACAATGACACAAGAGCCACTGAAAAACAACACACTGCTCACAGTCCACAGGCACCTTTAGAGATGCATTAGCATGGAGCTGCATCACTCCCCAAACAAATCAGGCTTTGAAGGTAACATCCTTCTTCAAGAGGAGAGGTGATGTCCTTAGAGGTGAGTACACAAACCCATCAGCTTTCAGTGCTTCTCCTGCCATTTTCTCTGTTTTACCTGCTTGGATTCTGAAGGAAATCAATTATGTCTTGCAGTTGCATGTTGTCCTGAAACACATCTGGGGCCAGCAAAAGCAGGTGCCACAGGGAGGTGTCATTCTGCACTTGGGAGACGAGTGTCAGAAATGAGACCATTTCCTTGACAAAGGTCTCCTGGTACTGTGGGTTGTGCTGCACCTTAACAAATAAAAATATAAGAAACTGTTTAAGAACCAGAAGAAATTATTTAATAACCAGAAGCCTTGCTGCTGGGGGGTCCTTTTATGTTTTTCAGCTGGCACTGCACTTGCATGCAAGTCTGCAAACAATACATTCAAAGGACAGGCAATAACTGAGAGTGTGACTGTGTTTTACCTTCACATCCCAGGTTGTACAATAAATTCTCTGTTCAGACAAGCCCTACGATTCACAATGCCCTAAAGAGTCCAAAGACTAGGAATACAAAAAAATTAATATCAATCCTAACCTTGGCAAAAAAAAAAAGCTTTATCTTTAAAGGATTAATTTGCTTTAATTATATTGCTTTCCCAAAGACAAGTACTGCTTCAATCATGAGTTGTTGGATCAGATGTAGGAGTCACTGGATGAAGTTATACTGCTGAGGTAATACACAATTAAATTTATTGCCTTCCCAAGGTTTGAACATTCTTATTTACACCACATCCTCACACTGTTCTATTGACCTGCCACTGCAGCAGGGCAAACAAAGAGGAGAAGCACGGCCCAGGCGTGGTGAGAACCCTTAGTGGCCATGACCTGATGGCTGGTGACCCTTGGCTTTCCAAGCCATGTACTCAGCTTGGAGGTCTTTGGGCTAACCCCATGCACAAGAATTAACTCAGCCTCACTGTGCCCTGCTTGCACTTAGGTTACAGAGATGAGCAACTCCTGCCCACGAGGGGCCTTGTTATGGCTCCCAAACCCTGCCTGACGTGTGTGAACTGCCACAGGTCCCAGCTGCAGTCCCCAGGGAAGGTCCCAGGCACTCACCTGGGAGATCTGGGTCCTGAACTCCCAGGCAAACGACTCCAGAAGCGACAAGTTGGTGAAGCAGAAGGTGTGGTGGATATTGGCTGCCATGCTCCCTCCTGTGGCACCGGGGTGTGCCAGGTACCGTGACAAGACCTGGCACAGCAGGGCCCTGAGGTTCCCTGCAGTGGAGTATTGGGGCTGGTTCTGAAACAACAACAAAACATTCAGGGTAGCTGTAAAGCAACGTTGTATTTGGGATGGTTCTAAATGCAGTGGTGAGACTTTTTGAAGGGGCAGCAGTAACATCTGAAAAGCATTGTGGTTCCAGCACTTAACACGTAGCCAGAATTCTTAGAGCTGAGCAATGTCACTAAAACCCCCCAAATTCCTCATGTAGTACAAAGAGAAATATGTGTTTAAGTGTCTGTAGGCCTTGACACCAAAACACAAAAGCACTGTCCATTACATTGTAACAAATTCCTGTTACAAAGGAATAGATTCTATAAATATTAAATATCTATACAACAAACACACAGATCTCTGATGCCACTGCAGGACTGTCATGGGCAAATAAATACTTGAATGTCAAAGCCTGTGACATCATTAATTTCATAAGAAAGAAAATATACTGCAAACAACTGACACAAGTTCTGAGCAAAGTATCTCAGGGTATTTAATGTGTGTGATTGTATTTTGTATTTCATGGTCTTATGTCTCAAGGTTTGCCTGATTTCTGCTTAGAGCATAAAAAACTCCCCACAAAACTTAAAAATCCACCTGCAATCACTGTGTTTCCAAAATAAAGCTCATTCACATCATAGGGGAGGTCCTAAAGCAATAAAAGCTGTGTGTTGGTACTTTGAGCTTCTAATTCTTTGAATATGAGGACACACAAATGTTCACACTCAGCTATTATGCAAATAGAGGCTTACCTTCCCAAAACTGAGGATCTTGTTGAACATGTGTGTACTGGAAGTCAAGTTGGATGGTGATGAAATATTCTGAAGGTTTTTCTCTCCATGAGATACCAAATCCCCAAATGCTGCAATAACAGTTTGAAACACTGTATTTTACTTATGTCTTTTAAAACCTCTTTGCTACATAAAACCAGGACCTACAGCGACCTACAGCTTTGGATGCATTATCAATTTGTTTCCAAAGGTACAGCCAATGGCATCCTGTAAGTACTTAAGGGTTTTTTCTGATATAATTAAATTCTGAATGACATTGTAACTTGTTATATAGGGCCATGACCTATCATTTTAAATTTTTTTATAATAAAATGTAGAACTGAGTTCCTCGCTGACCATCAACATGAGTCAATAGTTCCCATAACTGTTCACTGATTTACTTTTCCCCTCCCCACACCTCTGTACTAGGTCCCTTTTGCATTCTGCCTTTTTCTGTCTGTGCACCGTGGAGGGTGCTGGCAGGAATGCTAATTGGAACAGTGAATGGCTGGAGCAGAACAGGGAAATGCAAATCTGTGATCATTCATTTCATCGTGAGCTCCCTGCAGAAAGGACTATCCATCATGATGGCTTGTGGATTGTACCAGCCATTACCATCAATAAATAATAATTGTAATGATTTTATGGAAACTTTTGGACTGAAAGTTCCTTCAGGAAAGAGAATCGCATCAGAGGAGAACATCACCAACAATAAATATCCACTCTGGCACAGAAGACAACTTATTTGTTGGATAACTGTGGATAAAAACCCATTTTGCAAAAAAAACATAAGCTGTTTATGGAGGATTTGTAGGTAGTAAAAGGGCAATATTCCATAAATAGCCAGGTCTCTAATTAATGTCCAATCAATCTGTGATCTTGCAGTGCTCCTGTGAAGCATAACCATTTAATCCTGGTTTCTTGGCTAAATTCCAAACTCTTCCCTACGGACAGTTACTTGTACTTGTTCCCAAGAATTTACACTAATGTCACGGCCACGGTCACATGCCTCTATGAAACACATAAATCATTTCAGCAGTGCTCTTAAGAATTGCAGCTCTGTCCAGAGATCTTCAAAAGATCAGCCTTCAAAGAGCAGAACTTTCCAGAGCAGTGAGTAACCTACCCAGTGAAGCATTCCTGCTTTCAGGAACCTCTGCACTCCATGGTGATGGTTGCCTGTCCTTGGCTACACTGGATGAGCTCCTGAGCTTGCTAGAGGAAAGAAGAAAAGAAGGAAAAAGGAAAAAAAGAAGAGACACCTGTAACAACTGCCAGGATTTCTTATAATTAGCTTACTGCTTTAACTCAGAATGTGTCTATGGCTGGATTTCGTGGCAGGTGTGCTGAAATCTGGGTTATGCAAAAGCCTGGTTCTTTCTGGAGGCCTGGCACGTGTCTTGGGGAAGCAAAAGTACAGAACTCCACGGCTATAAAGTGCATGGCCTTACCCAGAAATCCTTCCAGACAACAGGACCTTACTCATCCTTCCCAAACATTTCACTACAGGAGAAAAGGGTGGAAGAAGTCGTTGCTGAGCTTGGTTTTTGGACTTGGTTCCCTTTTATTAAGGGAAATTTCAAGCATCCATGCCATGCACACCTTGGTAAATGCCTCTAAGGAACAGAGTCAAAGATGAGAACCTTGCCCATTCTCTCTGCTGACCTCTGGTGATACATAGTTTTAGGGCAAGTTATAAAACAGTTTAACAAGAGCTTCAGTGAGTTGCACAACAGGAGAGGAGAAAATCAGCCTGGATTAGCTAAATATTACAAAACAATATATCCAGGTAGTGAAGAGCCACAGCTCAAACACTTTGTGACAAACTCACCAATGGGGATCCTGCACCTGAGGCAGAGCTGCACCTATTCATATGGAGCCTTCCCCTTCCCAAGGAATCGTTTCCTGAGGTTTTAGAGTCTGCTGCATCCTGCTAGCTTTGCTGTGGCTACTTAGCAGTTGGTGTTTTTCCTTGTAGAACACACCAAGGCTGTCACTGACCCTACAAGGGTAGGTATGGCCACATATCTATAGTGATACTTCCCACAGACAACCTCAAGCATCAAGAGTGGTCAAGATGCTTGTTAATGACTCATGTTCTTGACATAAAATTTGGCCAAGTCCTTTGATTTTCATTTGGCAGGAAAAAACACTTATTTCCTAAACAGTTTTTCAGAAACAAAAAGCAGAAAGCAAGGAGGATTTGCAGCTATTGAAACCCATGGAAGACCTCCAGCTTTGGCACTAGAAGCTCCCATTTCTTCATTTCAATACCCCAGATGAACCATTGTTTAACATGCCCAGGGAAAAACAATGACACTGAGGAACAGAGCTGTGAATCCAGGCATCCAATCTCCATGTGGCTTTGCCTTCCCTCCTCTCTTCTGCTGCATGACCTTGAATTTGATTAGGATTCACCTTGTGCAACTTCAGTTGCCCATATCCTCAGTCATCCTTCCCACCCTTGGAGAAATTCACTGACTTGGCGTGGGAAATGACTCCCTCTGCACTAAGGAGGATCCTTAGGGAGCCACAAACCCCAGCACTGCCTGAGGTGCTCTCTGGTGGGGCCCATTTTAGCTCTTCAGACCCTCAAGCTCTGGCCAAGGCGGATTTTGAGACTGACTGTGGAGCAGCCTCTCACCTGAAAGCTAAGATGAGCAACCAGGGCTGTTGTGAGATGCCCAGATTTTTAGCCCTCCATGAACCAGGCCTCAGTGTGGCACGTTCCCCAGAAGTCTGTCAGAACTGGGAAGCCAAGATGTAGAAACCACCCTGGCTGGCATGCCCCCAAGCAAATGGTACTTGACTTCAACTGGAACATTAAGAAATTGAAATGGTCCCACTGAACATTTCCATTTCAGCAAACTGATATTCCAACAAAACATGACCAGTCAGCTCCACGCTGCAAATCTCTGTGCTTTCGTGTGTAAAAATAGTTTCTGCATTTTCATGTGTTTCCCAACATGTTTGATGGCCTGTGGGGAGGACTCCCACTCTGGCACCTCGAGGACCTGCTCAAAGAGCAGTTGCTCCAGAACTAAGATCCAAACTTCCAGCCAAAGCATCATGAACTGATCCTTCTCAGTGGCAGATCAGCATTCTGGGCTGCTCTGGGGGCAAGCCTTACCACTGACCTGACCCACAGTTGTGCAAAAAACACACACTTTGATCTGGGTTCCTTTGCTTTGATCTGGGTGAGCTGAAGAGTTTTCCTCAGGCAGCAAAATTCCCTTCAGTAGAAGATTCAAGCCTGAATCAGTGGACATATTCCTGAGAGCTGTCCCTAATGTGATTATTTCTGAAGTGTCCAGTTGCAGCTGATATCCTCTTTTCTAAGTGTCAGACGTGTTAAAACAGGTAGTTGAGGTATATCTGTTGTGGACAAACTTGTACATACACACAGACATGCATGGATGCCCCCTCTCCCTCAAAACAAGCTTTGTTTTACACCTCCTAACACCGGGAAATATTCAGATTCCCTTACAGTCTGAGGGATGAGATGTCATTGAGTCTTGGCAGCAGATCTTCTGGTGTGTATGGTGTGCCCTTACACCTGGCATCGGAATCACACAGCACCGTTTGCAGGAACGGGAAGAAGCCTGCACTGGGAAGGTTTCGGGGTGCAAGATAACCTGGAGGAAGAAAGAGGGAGAAAATGCCATTATGACGATGAGGACGTGCAATTTTTGGCCATATGTTTCTGCCAGGATGTGCTGTTTTCCCTTCCTAAACAACAGGACAGAGTCTCAGTTTCACTGAGGCTCCTTTCACGGACTCGACCCTGGCAGTATCATCTGCCAAATCCCACTACAAGCACCTCCTCAACACTGACAAAGCCATCACAGGTTATTTAATCATAGAATGGTTTGGCTTGGAAGAAACTTTGAAGGTTGTCCAGTTGCAACATGCCTGCCATGGGCAAGGACAGCTCCCACTAGACCCAGTTGCTCAGGGTCCCAGTTAATAGGAAGAAGAGCCAAGCTATTTGTTCATAGGATACCTGTCGGTCCTGAAGCAACTGCAGATTTCCCCCCTTCACTCCAAAATCCAAGAACAGGCAAGAAATTACAAAAATCCGCTTAGATTAAGATATCCTAATTCTGCCTTTAAAAAATAAAGTAAAAGCAGGCACATGGCCAGAGTAACCTGAAGCAGGTATGAGAACATGTTCTCCAAGACTAGTTGGATTGGTTTCCATGCAACACCACAATCTTAATTTCCAAGCCAGGCTGTTAAAACAGGGCTTTGTCTCAGATTTCACCACAGGAAGGGGCAATGAATCCAGGACCAACAAACATCCTTTGCCTTCTGTGCAGAGCTGCCCCGGGAAGGCAGAGGAGCCATCCATCACCACCACCTCCCGTGTACCCTCCCAGCTCAGAGCAGCTCCAGCACCATCTGCCTGGTGACGTGGGATGCTGGCAGGCAGTGCTGAGGGACAAGATCTGTGTCCCTGTCTCCCGTTTCTCCAGACACAGAGTGGACCTGAGCAATGAGACACTGGAGTAGTTGATGTGCCACTTGCCCCGTGCTGCTCGCTGCCAGCCCGCAGAGTTCACGGCTGCTCTTCCTCTCGGAAACAAATGCTCTCAATAAATCTCCAAACTCTTTAGCTGGATCACGGCAACGTATTATTTAAAATAATCATTTGGAAAATTACCTGGCAAAGGACATTGCTATTATTTCTGCTATGGAAAGGAGCCAGATTTGCTGAAGGCCTGCGGGCAGGCTTGTGGTAATTGATTACCTTGCTCTTTAGTCTTCAAAGATGACCTGAGACTCTCACTCAGGCACAGCTTTATCTCTCACCCTTCCAACAAGGACATGGTATGACATTTGTACAACATTTATTCATTATAGCAGTGGTCAAGCCCCAGATGCTCCCAGAGGGCTTGGCAGGGTCGGTGGAATCCAAGGCTCTTGGTCTCCTTGATGGAGACTGGATTTTCCTGAGCTTTCCCCCGCACAGTTGGTCACTGCATTTTGGGGGCAGAACACAAGAGTTCCCACTGCTTTGGGCAAAACAGCAACCAGCACAGAGGCCTCTGAGACCTGCAGAGGTACAGGCACCCACTTTGATGGTGGTGTGATTCTCTTGAACGCTTCAGTGGAGAGTTAGGAGTACAAGAGAAAGCTAAAGGACATGGATACCTGCCAGAGAAGGCTCCCTGCTGTGGGAAGCTTCCCCCAACACTCCCTGCATCCCTCAAGCCACCTCAGGAGTTACACCCCTCCCTCCCTCCTTCCCTCCCTCCCTCCTTCCCTCAGGAGTTACACAGCCAGCTGAATCAGCTCCCTGTAACCACAGAGCACCAAGGGCAGCAAAAGAGCTCTCTTATCCCTACAGGCAGAACTTCCAGAGTTAGGGCCACAGGACCAAGCATCCACCACTCTAAAGGTGTTGTACGGTAATTAATCTGCTGCCCATGAGAGCAACTTTGGAGCAGGGCACTTTAATCTGGAAGCATCCTTGTGTGAATATCCCTGCCATGTCTGTGGTGTTTGCCCTTTGTGATCACCAATTACAACCCTGCACACATGGGCCATTTTCCTCTCATCTTCCTTTTGATCTCCCACACCCTCATTCCCATGCAGGGCACTGACTTGCACACCAATCCAAAAACGCACACCACAGACCTCATGGGATCGGTGTCCCTACCAAAATGAAGCTTCAAAGATGTGGGAAGCCATGAGGCCTGGGATGGAGGGCACAGCCACAATGATGTGTAGGAGCTCCACCCTTCACTGCCCTCCACATCTGCCAACAGCCACATGGTCAGGAGCTAAGCTCATGGTCTCATGGTCTCTCTTAGTAGACCAAGTGCAGCTAAAGCTGTGTAACTCCTCAGGGTAAGGCTGAATGGGGAACACAAGGATGGCTCTGGGGAGCACTGGTCTTCTCCAGAGACATGTGACATCTTTACAGAGGTGATTAAGCAAGAGATCCTGATGAATCCAGATCAGAGGAAGACTCTTCCTTGAGGTACAAGCAGCAATAATGAATTCTAGAACTGGACTCAGAGGTGGCACACTTTGAAATAAGTGGGCAATTAAACAATCAGCAGCTCTATCACAAGTGAAGTGTTCAGCATCAGAACACAGCCACGGTATCGGTTCTTTCTTTTCTTCTGAAATAGCAGCCCCAAATATAAAGAGCCAGGAATTTGTGGCCTGAAGTTTGGAAGTGCTGCCACTCGTGGTGGTGGCACAATGCCTGTGAAGACGTTGTCCCGTGAGGTTGAGGCACTCGGTGAGGCTCTGCCCACTCTCAGCAGATGCTGAGCAGTTTGCTAGCAGCTGGATGCAGCCGTGGGGCCTGATCCATCCCTGAGTCACTGCAGGCGTGAACCAGTGTTACCCCACAGTGCTCCTGGCACAGGAGCAGTGGCAATGCCAGGGAGGACTCTTCTGGAAGAGCCCTGGGCTCTGACAGCAGTTAGAGAATTAAAGAAGTTTTTTGAGAAAGACCATGACACAGAAAAATCCAAAATGTCTGGGCCAGATTCCCATGTGGTGTAAGTTAGACCCACACTGGCTCTCAGCCTTGCATCCTGCAAAGGAAGGAATTTACTGATGCCAAGGTGAGTCATGAGATTAATGCTGTCCCTGCTCCATCCTCCCACCCTCCATCCCTTTGCTCGTGGCGAGGAGATGTGACCCCACAGAGCCACACGAGCTGTCCTGCCCACACAGATGAATTCCCTGGCCCTGTAACCACTGCATGGATGGCCAGGGAGGACTCTCCCTCAGGAGACCTCTGTAATGACCTGCCCTGCCTTGGCTGAGGTTCATCCAGCACACCACTGACATCAGTGCACAACGTAAGCACCAGCTAGGAAATGTGACAGAAGGAGAGCTGTACCTGCTCTGCATATTTTAAAGGACAGTCTTTCCATGGCAATAGTTTCCCAATTTGAAGTGTAACACCCCACTAGAGACTTTTTCTACTGTTGGGAATCCCTTAGTCTTCCACAGGCAGCTCCTTCTCCCACTCAAACCTACAGCAATGCCATATCCAAGCCCCAACTCTGTGATTCCACATCTAGTGTGTGATTCCACACACTAGAGCAGATCCACAACCTGTCAACGACAGGGCTTGACAAAAAAAAAAAGACAAATTTTTTTTTCTATCTCCCCACTGCCTTTAGCTTTAAATCTCTTAATTTGCTAAAACTACAATTTCCCTTGAAGGGTCCCATGACCAATGTCTATGAGTCAAGGGAGAGAGGTCACTGCACCCCCTGCTGCCACAGGTCTGAGCTGAGAGATCCCACTCTCATATTTCTTGCTAAATTGGCACTTCTGCAACCAAAATCCAAGCCCAGATCCTGTTAGCAAAGACTGACTTTGGGTCTGCCAGCAGCAGAATCCCAAGCACAGAGGCTTTTTCTGTGTCTTCTCACAGAGAGTTTTGATTTCCTATCCCCACTGAGAGTAGGGCTCCAAAACTGAAGGAAAGAGGCATCCCAAAGGGCAGAGGAGGCCAAGGGCTCAGTGCTGCATGGGCTGGTTCTCCCTGTTCAGTAGCATCTAACCAGGCCAGCCACATCTCCAAGAGCTGGAAAGAAACAAGGCATGCAGAGCAGTAATAATAAACATAAGATACCAATTAATGCACGCATGCCACTGGAAATTCTGGCTTTTCCCCGTTTGCTCTCATTCAGAACCAAAAAAAAAAGAAAATTAATTTCTCCTATTTTTCTGAATGTTGTAAATTCCAGCACACTTCCCTTCAACACGAGCAAAACATTTTGTTTTCTTCAGGTAAAGGTGCTAGGTATAATAACAATGAGAAATGTCAGGGTGGTTCTAAATGTCATACAAGACGGATGAAAATGACTATTTCACTATGGTCAATAAGATTAATTGAAATTGATCCAAATGTTTAAACCTAAATGGACCATGTTTCATGTTGCCACATTGATTTTGCTGCTTCCACTGTTTGTGGCATTTGCATTATAGCTGAGTCCAGCCATTTGCTGATCCAGCCAGGAATTCAGAAGATCAGAGGCACAGCACCATGAACACAGCAGCCCCCAGCTGAGTTTTCCTGATTTCTACCCACCCCTAGTTTAGTGTCATATCACCACCACTCCTTGGGCATGAAAAAATTCTCTTGCCTTCGGAATTCACACACTCTGACACCTCCTATGCCCTAAGTCCTTCCAAATTCCTCCCATAGTTCATAAAAAAATCCATACAAACCCCAACTCTGCCACTGGTGAATTGGAGGCACTAATGAGCAAATGGTTTCATTAGGAAGTATTGTGTTTAATTGAAAATGCATTCAATCATTGCCAAATCAGACGAGGCGACATCATAACTAGGACTTTTCAGCTAGGGAAAAGATGGCCAAAAAGTGGTTTGATAAAGAAATAAATAAAGTAAGGAATCAGTGATTAAAAGGGTGAAAAAACCCCTCACAACACAGGGACAGCAGAACACAATGAGATCAGGACATAACCAGCAAACAGGACCAAAAATATCTTTTTGTAACAAATATCAAAATGTTGTAGAACTTACTGCCATGGGATAAAGCAGACACTGACTTCAAAAGAATTAAACAAATGCACAAAAATAGATTTGTCAGCGGCTACTAAATATGATCACTTGGATTAAACACCTTCAGCTTCTGACTGAAGAAACCTTAAACCTTTCAGGATTTTTGTAGTGGAGGGAACACTCTGTGTTCCTACAATCTTGAAATCATCCCTGAGCAGTGGGGGTTTAACCCAGAGCAGCAAAAGACTCCGAACTGTTTATCAGCTGTGACTGATACATTTATCTCAAGAGTCACAAAAACTTCTAGTGAGAATATTTCCTGCTCTGGTGACCTCCTCCCAACTTTCTATGCCAAATGTTTGGCTGGGTTTGTGTACACACAACCTCCTGGCTTCCCTTCTAGTTCTTCTCACTGTCACACAGCATCACCTTAAACTTTATTCCTCTGCTTTTTTCAACAGCCAAAATGACAAAAGTGCCTGTTTCATGACATGACAAAGATCCTGGTCCCCTCAGCCACATGCAACTGCCCATTTCCAGCTTCATTCACGTCTATTTATCAGTAACAACTTAAGCTGCCTATTTTTTTTTTTTTTGTACAAAGCTTTATGCTAATGCCAGGACTTTGAATCTCTCTCCAAAAACTAAACCAAATCATCAAATCTATGCGATGAGATTAATTTTTAAGCAGGGTACTTTTTACACATGAATACCCAGCTGGCTTATGCCTTACCTATTAAAAGAGACTATTTAATTGCCCTGGCACTTCTATTGCTGTGACATTTTGTGCATTTTTTTTTCTAATATCTAATTTGACCCTCCCCTGGCATAATTTAAGCCTGTTTGCTCTCATCTGTTCACTTGAGACATAGCAGAACAGACTGATCCCCACCTCACCACAGCCTCCTTTTGCATCTCCTGATTTCTGAAATGAAAGCTCAGCAGGACCCCAGATAAATCCATTCAAGCCCCTGGACACCCAGTGTGGCTGAGTGAGATTCAAAACCTTGCATTTTTTTATCTTTACAGCAACAGGATCCTCGTTTTCTCAAGATGTCCTCAGCTGCCTGCCTAGGACACTGCAATGGAAGCAGCAGACAACTCACAGTCAGACTCCTCCCTCCCTCTGTGGCCTCCACAGAAGAAACACTTCATTTCATTGCCCAATTCTTCCCCCAGGCACTTCAGGCTCTGCAATAAGACCAGCCCAGAGCAGACAGCATCTACTTCCACATTTATTAAGACTGGGCAAGCTGGTTTTGCTTGTCCACAGACCTTCCCCTTCCACCTCTTTATCTATTAAATTAAAAATCAGCACTGGATCTGATCACACCGGGTTCATGCACCAACCAGGGAGAATGTAAAGAGCAGAGAGCATAAAAATCACAAAGGAGCCAAAGAGCAGCAGGTGTAAAGGGAGGAGAAAGAACCTCCGAACCAAAGACAGGAACAAAGGAGAGGAGGTGGAATCTGGAACCCTTCAAAGAGGTATTGCAAACTCAGGGCAAGGTGAGGAAATGACAGAGCTGCTGTCTGCACCACGGGGCAGAGCTGAGGAGGTTGACAGTGCTAGGAAGGGATGTTTCACTGCCTGAAGCACAAACACACCAGCAGAAAGCAGTAACTGCACATAAGCCCTTTTCCTACAGGGCTTTTTTAAAGCAATATTTAATGGAGACATGGCTAACCTGGTCTTGTAACCAGGTTGCAGCCAGGTTGATCTTGTCTGTATAAGCAGCAGGGGACTACCCAAACACGACCTAAGAAGAGACTCGGGACCCTTCCCAGCGAGAAACTGGAACCCAAAAGCTTAAATCCATGTCTTGACTCTTGCAAAAACACCAGCACAAAAACTGTGTTTACCCAACCAACGACTTTCAATGCTGAGTGCCTCCAGAGCCCAGATTTAGATTCTTTAAACAAAAGTGACCTCCTTTCCAGAAACACAGGCATCAACAACAGCTAATTTCAGTCTAAGCCAAGCTGCTCAGCACCTCTGGAAAAATACTTCTGCCCTTTTAGATCCCAGCACCTGGATTGAGATGTTTCAGGAAGTCAATTAGAATTAAGTGACCGCCCCAAGACCCTGCTCCAATGGGGAAGGAAAAATCACAGTGGTAAGTCAGGAGCTCCCAGCTCCAGCTCTGAACATCCTTCAATCACACCCCAGAAAGAGGAAGAGTCTGTGCAAAGAAAGGGAAGTGTGGAGATTTATGACAAGGGAAACATTACAAACATCACAGTGTTTGTAATTGCTTTAAGCAATTGGTCTCCAGGCTAAGAGGAACACAAGGGACTGTGTGGCTGGGCACTGCTTCTACATGCAATATGTGTATAAATCAATGTATACATCTATTCCAGCAAATGCAGGGTTCATTAATATGAACCATACCCCCTTCAGCTCTGGTTTAATGAAACAGAAGGTTATAGGGCATTCTGCTCCCTAGCACAACAGAATAAAACAAAACATTCATACCAAAGCCAGAAGCCTGATGAGGCATTTTGCTGATCACTGCAGACGAGATCAGACAAAAATGTGGTGTGTAGAAAAAGGGGGGAGAACTGACAGAAAAGAAAGGGAGGAAAATGAAGCAGTATAAAGGAACACAAGGAGTGGGGCTGCTCCACCACAGACAAGTGGTGAAGGAGAGCCTGAAGTCTGATGTGTGCTTGTCTGTGTGCAGAATCGGCTGAACCCTGGGGGTGGATTATGACTTGCATAAGTACCCATGACTTATCTAAATGAATGGAGTGGCCTGTGCAGCTGAGCCATCATCCCAACTCCCTGTAATTAGCATGGGAACCTATTAATTTTTCCACATTACTGGGAAAAGAGATGAGTACAGGTGCCTCCAACTAAAAGGTAAATTCCTATAAAGCACAGCATATTTTCCAAGTTTTCTCACCTCCAGGTGAGATACCTTCTAAGGCATCAGAGATCTCTGGTCAGGGGCTTGTACTGATTTTTCCAGCCAGTTCTGGACCTGTTCAAATCCTAGCTACCCATCACAAAAAGACTGAATGGGATGCAGCTCAGAAAGAGCTTCTCCCAGGAGCACTGGAGCCAAGAATAAAAGCAGAGCATCTGTTCCTACATGGTGTTGTGCCACACAGCTCTGGCCCTAGGCTAGACCCAAACAGCTGTGCTGGTACCAACCACCAGACTACTGACCAATTCTGCTGATATGTCCTCAGACTATTGGCTGCAAAGAGCAGCCTCGTGAAGGACTCTGCTGCTGAGTCTCTGACAAACATCTCTGAGTGAATGCAATGCACCCTTGCAGGCATCTCCACAACACTGGGGAAATCTGGGTGGAAATTCTGGTGAAGAGGTAGAAAGTGCTTCACTGGGAAAAAATCTGCCAACTAATTCCCTGACCGAATTTGGTGGATTTAATACCAGACCCAAGAGCACAGCTGCTTTCCATGAAGAAGAGCTGTCTGTGAATGAGGCACGGGTTTCACAGCCCAGCTGTCCCTGGGAGTGCCATAGGAGAGAGGAGAGGACCTGGGGTCTAACACGAGTGAAGTTTGTCCTACATCCTCCCCATAGCCCAGCTGAGCAGGGTTCTGAGCCAGCGGAGGGGTAACCACACCCAAGAGAGCTCCTACCAGGAATACTGATGAGGTGGAACTGACAGCAGGGGAGAGGAGGCCAGCAGGAAAAGAAGAAATCGGGCGGGGAGGGTGTGACAGGGTGTGACAGGGCTCGTTAAAGCAAGGAGCGTAATTGGGCTGCTCTGCAGACTGAGTGGGCTGAGCCCTGAGGGACAGATTGGATCTCATACACAATTCCCATACCTTGCTAAAACCTGTAGGATGGAAAGGGACTTGTGTCCCTGCGCTAGAAAACAGGTGATAACAGGCACAAAAGTCTGGATGATACTATCAAACCCAGTAGCTTTCACCGACAGGCTTCCAGTCCAGAGTTTCCTGTTCCACACATACACGTCCCAATGCCTCCTAGCAAAGACAAAGGCTGAAATAAAAAGGTCAGAAGTCACAACCGCAGTGTGAATAGTAAGTTGGATGGGGATTTTGTTTGTAAGGCTCTGGGATCATCACAGAAACTGGGTATGCAGACAGTGAAATCTCTTTTTCATTTCTCCTGACAACAATCTCTGCTGACCTGGAAACACACCATCAAACAGAATCCCTGAATAAAGAAGAGAGATTGTTGGGTTTTTTTTACCTCCTAGATACAAGATGCTTTAGTTGTGAAGAAAATTATTTGTCAGACTCCAACTCCTTGTTTTCCTGAGTTCTTAGTTCTCCTATGAGCATCTCTTGAGTGGTGACATTTATTTGGCATGTCATTTCCCTCTGAAGCTCAGCCTGGCACAAGCTCCCTTTGCATTAAGTGCTACACAATGTAATTCAGCACCAGCAACTTGCTCCTGCAGGAAACCCTTGTCATTTGTTCACCCTTGACTGATATTTGCCAGGTAATTTCTTTACATAATCCTCCACCTATTCAATGTGTATTAACTGTCCTTCAGAAGAAACTACTATCTCGAATTTGAGCTGTTTCAACTGAAAATAAAAATAGTAGATTTCATGATATTTCTGTGGCCTGGAATACACGAGAGAAGCTTACAGAGTGGGATTTTCTGTGGGGTTATCTCTAAGGCTCCAAACCAGGTCATCTGAGTAGCTGATTCCATCTCTGTGCCATTGATTCTGTGCTTCCTGACTTTTGTCTACCTGCAATAATCTCTTGACATCAGAACTGGAAACAGCTTCTTGTCACTACTTAACAGTTCTTAAGGCAGGCACTGGAACTCAGCATAAGGTAATTTTTATGAATAAAATGAATAAAATCCTCTCCTGTAATAGTTTTCCTAGACGTGTCCACCCCTGCCTGCTTTCTTATCAAAAAGGAAAGTTCCCAAGTGATTTATCTTTTGCTTTTCAAGCAAGAAGTTTGATACAATTTTCCAGTTGTCAAAAAAAAAAAAAAAAAAGAGTACTTGTCAAGCAACTGTTCTTATTTAACTATAATAGTAGCAGAAACTGGCTGTTTGATGATCTGGTTAGCATCCTTCTCTATTCCCTCAGGATTCTTAGATGGTCTCTGAACATCTGGATCACAAGAATACAGCAAACCATTATTTTCCAGCAAAAAACCTCTCTTGCAATAGAGAGTTCCTATCATCCACTTCTAAGAGAGACAGATGCCTACTGACATATTTACTGAGACTTGTACTACAATGAAATTAATCTACAGAAGGAAAGGGAACCTGTCCAAAGATACTGCCCAACCTTCCCCTTTCCTGCAAAGGACAACTGATGGTGCTACTTGCAGTTCATAAGATTATTCCTGTTAATTCATTAAGGCAGAGATGTGATCATCCAGAGCAAAACCGCTCCAAATAAACATAGATTCAAACTAATAACCGTGTCAAATAAAAGAATAAATATTTCCCCATCCAGATGGCTCTCTTGACATCCGACTTAACTGATTTATTGGGGACAGGAAGTACAACTGATAGGGCAGCGTGGGAGGTCTGCCATTTCCACACTTGGCAAAATCCAGGGCTTTCACAAAGTATAATGTGTTCTGTCTTGCCTGCTCCAACTGGTTCAAGGGAATTTGGGAGAACTTGGAATATATAATATGCCTAAAGAGATCTTTTGCTGACAGCAGATGTGCTTGGGGTTAAAAATTATCCCAACACATCAAGAATGTCCTTTCCCATTAAAGAATTCCTATGATACTTTCTGGAAGAACTTGCTCTGGCTCTCCATCCCTGCCTACAGAAGGAGGTACACAATGCTTCACTGGGATTAGGCTGTAAGCTCTCTGCAACAAGGACTATCCTAACTGCATGTCTGACACTTGTCACAGTGTGGTCCTTTCTCACACCTCCCAGAGGAACGAGGAGTTTCTAACCAGAGAATCACACCTGTCACTCACCAGGGCGAACATTCCCAGTGTTCAGAGGCAGATCCCATCCACATCTCACACATGGGATAGCTACAAACACTGGGAGCCAACTGCTTGTCTCCTCTGGGGCCAGGCACTGTCTCCTCACCTCCTGCATCAGGCTCCCTGCCCCAAATACAAACCCCCAGCCTTGCCCATGCCAGGGCTTTGCTCCTAGCAGGCCCATGGTGGTGTCTCTGCTATCAGCCAGGTGTTGAAAATCTTTAAGGTTCCTTCCAAGCCAAATCGTTCTATGGCTCTATCATTTGATTCAATTCAAAACTAACACTGTGAAAGATAAAGAAGCTCCCAAGTGGATGAACTCCTTGCTCTGCTTTACTCTATAACTTCATGAACAAATGTTCCCAGGGCTGGGAATGCTTCTGATGGTGGTAAGGACTCAGTGATCAGCAGAAGTGCTTTAGAGCAGACCCAAGGGCATCCCTGCTCTGAGATGGACACTTCCTGACCCAAGGAGCAGGGCTTGCAAGTGAGAACCAGCTTGTGCAAACTTTCACCCATTTGACCCCCAACAACTACTGACCCACCCAAGCTGGGTGAGCTGCTGTTTTTATTACAAGGGGCTCACATGCACCATCAGGTCCCAGGAGCTAAGCAAGTTATCACTCTTCAACTGAGCCTTAGCAGCAACATACTTTATTGTGCACATTTTGCCTGTGGCATGCACAAGGTAAAACCTTTCACAATGACCAATCTCATCCTTGCCAGCTCACCTCCATGATCACACTCGCAGTCTCACTCCTTTTACTGAGTAAGCTCTCCCTCAGCTGCCCTCTTCTCCCTCAGTTTATCCTGGAAATTTATATTGCTGTCTACACAGCAGTATCTGAATAAATCTTGATGAGACAGTTCTTTAAGGTTTTCTAATTATACAGCTAATTTGAAAAAAAAACCATGAGCAAAAACAACCTCAGAGGAGCACACACATTTTATTTACAGCATGATGCATCCCAGGAAATCTCCACTGGAAACTACACAGAGCCAAATTTGTAAAAGTAAGAAAACACATCAAATGAACACATCAGTCACTGAAATGAGAACTAAACCCCACAGACATAAAACCAAACCAGTTACTTACAGTTTTGCTGTGGTTCTGGAGGGAATTTGAGACGGATAATGGCCAAGATTATGAAAACAACCACGGGCCAGGAAATTAAAACAAACGACCATACCTATAAAACAGCAATGAAAATGTATCGGTTACGTTTGTCGCATTGATGGTAGCCAGAGCCTGCCTGGAATGTACAAGCAGTGCCCTAAGTGAGTTACAAGGTGCATTGTAAATCACACCTGTCTTGGCATGCATACAATTAAAATCCAAGCAGTATCTATTCAGGAAGAAAAACTACTGACGATTTTAAGAGCAAATAACAAGGCTGAGAGCAGCACAAGGTTTCAGTTTGGCTGATAATTACGGGGGCAGTGTTTACCCAGCTTTGAGGGTAAGGCATTATTACATTTCCTATGTCACAGTAAAGGCATGCTGGGAAGCACCAACCCAAAGATAAAGCAGCTGCAGTGTGAAAGCTTGGCTTTACTTTCAGTGAAATTATGGGTAAATAGGACTTGGATTGAACTACACCCCAAAATTGAAGCGTCTGACAAGCCTACAGCATTTTCCCCCCCAAAATTTAGCTGTTTTTCACAACCAATGGATCCTCGTGGTAGAGGTGGAAGGAAGGATTTTCACAGTGGTCATTCACAAGATGTGGAGCTCAAGCACAGTAAAGGAAAGGGTTTATGGAGTTGTGCAGCCACCCTACAGAACACACAGCTGAGCACCCATCATCAAGCAAAAAACCCTTATGAGAACTTCTGACCCCAGCAGCCCAAATCCCTGGCACATTTCCATCTCCAGCCAGTCCATACAGATGACCTGAGATGATTCCCAGAATGGTTTTGGTTAAAGAGACCTTAAAGCCCATCGAGCTCCACCCCTGCCATGGGCAGGGACCGCTTCCACTATCCCAGGGTGCTGCAAGCCCCATCCAACCTGGCCTTGGACACTTCCAGGGATCCAGGGGCAGCCACAGCTTCTCTGAGCACCCAATGCCAGGGCCTCAGCACCCCCACAGGGAAGAATTTCTTCCTAACATATAACTTAAGGTGGAAGAGAAATCATGTAATATTGCCCTAGTGTGCTGAAAAACACATGAACATGTATAGAACTCTTGTCTCTGACATGAGGGTTGCCCCTTTCAATGGACAGGAATTAAAAAAACACAAGAATTAATCATCTAGTATAGTAAACCAATCTAGGGAGGATGTCCAAAATCTTAAAATACAAACCTTGGAGTTTTGTGAGTTAGGAAATTGTAATTATTCAAATAATCTCCTACTTTTGCACTAGCTGGCGAGCTGGCTCCCATGCTTACTAAATTAAGAGTTTTCCATCCATCAGTAGTTAAGCTGAAACTACTCTGTGCTACAAAAGTGCTGTTCTATCTTCATGCCAATTTTTGGAACTGCAAAGATGTCTTTCTTCAAAATAATCCCATTTTTCATCGTTGTGTTGCTGTTTTTTTCAGACCAGCACACATTACCCAATGCTGTTTTTCCAAAGTAATTCCAAGCCCATAACCATGTTTTCATTTCCTGTAACACTCACTGGAACATAAAGCCAAACAGACAGACAAACAAATCCTGGAGAGCAATTCAGCTTAAAGATGATTGTTCTACAGCAACTCCGTCCCTATCGTCCCTGATGAGGTGACTCAGGCTTGAAAGTAGGAGCAAATTCATGCCCCAAAATAGGCAAGTGACAGACATCAAACCACAAGGCACCTCCTCACACACCCCTTCAGAGGGTACTCCTGTAATTTCAGCATTCAGCCACATTTTAGCTTAGACAGACAGTACCCTTCCTGCTTTTTATGTGTACGCTGCCAACTTGTAACAAGATCCATCACTGACATTGACATATTTTAGTTAATTTTTTATATCAGATGCTTTCCCTATAATCAGTCCCCAAACATGCAGTTTAACTGTGATTAATTATCATGCAAATGGTATTATTAATGTGTCCTCCTTGTTTAGCACCACAGAGGCTAAAGTAAAATTATGGGGTAACAGCACAGAAACTGATATTAGTCAGAAGCTGCCTAAAGGAAGGGCCAGACATCTGTCACATTCCTGGGACAATAAATGAATACTGATTGTTCCTACACAGGAAAATCGTTGTCCCTCCCCATTTTGAGCTACAAAGGTGCTTATACTCCCCACTTTCCAGACATGTCTTCTCTCAGTATCTCTGTCCTGTGACTTAATTGGATTTAATAGTAGCTGGGCACATCAGTTGCAACATCACAGCATTCCCAGTGTCCCAGGCATTTCTAGCGAACAAAAACAAGACAACCACCCTGGCCAAACTGCTTACAGGTGGAACACGTTGACTCGAATGGAACCACAACCAGCCTCAATCTGGCTCTTGGGACATTAAGAACTGTGATGTAGGTTGCATAATCCCTTAGTTGCTAGATTATTTCACTGCTGAAAGTTGATTTAATCTCTCAGAGCTTACTTAGGATCTCTGGGTGAGTGCACATTTTCTCTTCCCCTCCTGCCTCTGTTTAAATAATGAAGTGCAACGTGCAAGAGGCACCAATATCTCCAGTTCCCTTTGGCACTCGGGCCCAACTCTGCTCCCAAAAAGATCTGAGTTTACCTCCTCACACCCTCCTCAATCTGAGCAAGCTCCCTAATTAGGAGCAAGAGAGGGAAATTAAAGAGGGTTGTAAGGCATGCCTGCCATAAAATAGTCAGCAGCGTCCACATTTTTATTTTAATTGACATTTCAGTTCTACAGAGTTGATATTTCAACTCCACAGGAAACCAGAATTACAGCAAGTCCGACTGTGGTCAGAAGCACTGGTAGGGCTTAGGTGGCATTTACTCTGGGTACACAAGAGCTAAAAAGGGACCCAAGCCTTCTGCTTTTAATGAGGCTGTTACAATTTCTCTTGAGAAATTAGAGGTAATTTATTGGGATTCTTCTGCATCTCAGGAAAAGTTTATTTTGCAGCAGTGAAGAACGCTCTAAGGCACACGGCATGTCCACAGGAGTCAGAGGCACTCAGCACCCCTCTGAATCAGGCTCCACAACAAAGAGATAGGGCAGGGTAAGCTGGAGCAGACCTTGCAGAAGCACACAGTCATACAAGGCCTTTCACTTCACCCTCACATCACGCCCTCCATGGACATTTCTCTTTGCTCAGCACTTCCTGTGCCTGCCAAGGTTTCCATTCCACCAAGGCAAGTTTAAACCCCACCACATTTGGGTTACTGGAGCACAGGTTATGGTGCAGCTCGCTGAACTGCCCAGGCTTCTGCTGAAAATACCACATGTGTTGTATTGTATCTGCACCAAAACTGGACTGGGACAGAACTACTCTCCCTGGCCATGGAATGCCTCCCATAGGAACATTTGCTCCTTGATGCTGCTACAGCTCAGATCACTCTCTGGACATTGCTGGCAATGGTTCATCTTTGAGACAGAAAGACCATTGGGGAGTTTGATTTGCAGCTCACAGGAGGCACTGGAAATCTGTCCTACCTGCATCTCTCAGAGTACTTCTTTTTGTTATCCATGCTTTACAAATGGCTCTGTGTAAGGGCAGCCCCATCACCCCCAAACCCAGGGGCTCCTCAGAGGCCGTACACCAGCCACAGGGTCTGCTCACATGGCAGCAGGTACAGAACTGCAGCCTTAACTCCAGTCTGCCCACAAGCCTGTGCATGGTTTTGTTTGCACAGACATTGTCCTGAGGGAACAAGGGAGGCATCCATGGTACTCAATCTGGACTCCTGAGCCCTCATGCATCAGCTTCACACAAGACCCACCTTCACTTCCACGGGATTCCCTTCCTTCCTTCCTTCTGCTTCTACCACCACCCTCCCATTCTAACAGCACCACCTTCCTCTCTGCAGTGCCCCCCTTGCTCCTCAGCTCCCGGTGTTTCCAGGTTCCCCCTCCTGCACTCCTCTGTTCCCACACTCACCAGCTGCCTCTTGACACTCAGCCAGTTCTTCCAGAGCAGGATCCTGAGGTGCTGGGAGAGTGCAGCCATCCTTGGCTCACCCGACCAAAAGTGAGGGGGCTGCGGGTTCCTCCTCCCCGTGCTTAGGAGGCAAAAGTGGAGGCTCTAACCCAAAAGGGCATCCAGTGTCTGAAATCCAGGCCTCTGCCTCTTCCCCACAGCATAGCTCTGAAGAAGCTACTCCATCCACTTGTAGCTGCTGTACTCCCAGGAACTGTGGCTCTTGTCCTCACAGCAATAGCTCCTAGCAAATTCAACAGGTTCTTCCTCTCTGGGCGGGCGGGCAGATGCAGCAGCCTGCCTCCACTTGTGTTAATTACAATATCCAGCCTCTCCTGGATGCTCCCTGTCCAAGCCCTAACCGATAAAATGGATAGCATTCCAAAAAGATGCTTCTGCTTAAACAAAAGGTGATGCATGCCTCCTCCTCCCCATGATGAAACTCCCTGTCTGCCCACACACAACTTCTGCTGGAGAGGTGTCATCAGCAGCAGAGTTAGGCCACTTGCCAGGCCAGTCTGACTTCCCCGAGTTCACAGGGAATGGCTGGGAAGAAAGCATCCATAGCCACAGCTTGCATCTTCCTGCCATTGCTGATTTGGAATTAGGGGGGGGTTGAATGCCTCTGAATGTCTCAATTAGACCTACCCATCCAAGTAAATTAAATGAAACAGGTGAAAAATATTTGTAAGTCAAAATCTCAAGGATTGATCTAAGTACTTGGCTTCCTCCATCTTCCCTTTCCTCCAGGAAATCAGTCCTGGGGTTCCCACTGACTGATTTTCATGAAATGCACCAAATCTCCTGAGAATGGAGCAGATTTCACAAGATTTCAGAGCCCTAGTGTGGCTTGAATACTCATTATTCAACTAATCACTGAATTTCCCAAGCTAGTGGTACCTAAGAAGAACAGCCAGAGATGAGAGGAAAGAGAAAAGGCAGAGTGAAGCAATGACAGCACAGGGAACTGCTCATTGCACGAAAGGACCAGCAATAGATCTGAAATATGGATTTGTCTGATGGACTCTGGTCAGCTGGAAGAACTCTGGCCCCCCTCAGGTGTCTGGTAACACCGAGACCATCCTTGAAGCACTTGGCAAGCAATGGAATACATCACTGTTCTCAGCATATTCCACGGAAGACATCCAAAACCATTCCTGTACATGGCATTTCTTTCAGCCACAAACTAACTTCGGGCCCCAAAAACAAAAACCATCTCGAAGGAGTCCTTGCCAAACTCCACCCAGGGACCAGAGCGGAGGTGGCAGCAGAGGAGTTTTGATCCAAGGGTTGCTGAAAGCACTGAGAGGAAAAGAGGAGAGGAACAGAGAGATGTGGCACTTGGTGAAGGGAAACAGCTTCTCTGGATTGGTGAGGAAGCACTGCAAAGGTGGGAACAGCAACAGATCCACAGCAGTCCCTGCCCCACATACCTTCAGTCTAAATAGATTGGACATTCCAACAGTGGGAGTGAAGCTGGAGCTAAAATTAACCTAAAAGGCTTCCCTGGCGTAGTTTTAATAGCAATGGAAAGAAACATAAATGTCTAACCTTCCAGCTCTACATTGCTTTTTTTTTTTTTTTTTTTTTTTTTTTTTTTNTTTTTTTTTTTTTTTTTTTCCCCCCCCTCTCTCTACTAAATATCCTTAGAAGGGAGAGGGATCTCATTTGGGTCTGGGAGTTGAGAACAAGCACTGCTCCTTGGGACACGGTTCTAGTTCAGCTCCACGTAGGAGGCACAGCTGGATTCACTGCATTTGGTCCAAACATGATTTGGAAACTTCATTCACTTCCTCTCTGGGGCTGAAAAAAGAAATCCAAATATAGATAATTCTACTCTGAGGGGGTAAGAGAGAGGAAATTTATAATTTCACCATTCGCTGCCTTGCCAGGGTCTTCTAAGGCAAGTGTCTGATTGCCTCTTTTTGGTATTCAGTCAAACAACTGTTTCAAAAGAGCACCATGATTTGGATAATAATTTTCCCAAGCAAATGCACATCCTTACTTCCTTTGTGAACTGAGTCAACAAACACTTCCCTTGGGAAGTACCCAAAGGATAATTTGTTTGAGATCACCACTGTAAAATCAGAATAACTCACTGTCAGTTGGCTCTCAGAGCACCTGCATTCAACTCCCCAAACACCACAGCATTCCCGTTCCAGAAGACAAGATGAGGACTTTATTAAACCATTATACTCTTCTGCTTTTTAATTCCTTTACATAATAATTCCTGCAGATGGCACAGGAGGCTGTGGACAAAGTGACCAGAGCGGGAACATGTCCCAGTGTCCCAGTGTGCCAGTGTGCAAACAGCCAGAGGGGAAAAGGAGGGAAAGGCCAAATTCTTCCCTCTCCTAATACATCCTCAGTTGGTTTATTCCTCTGGTTGAACAACTAGGGCTCTTCTGGGCTGCGGGGCAAACCCACTGAGGGGTGGTTCAGTTCACTGAGAAGAAAAGCAGCATCTGTTTGTGTGCCCGTGGAGCCGAGGAAGCTCTCAGGGGAGCTCTGAACTGTGATTTTATCCAATGCAAATGATTAGAGCCGTGATTCATCCCCTGTACTGCAGCAGTGGCTATGGCTCACACCACCCTGCACGGGCTGCAGCTTCCAGAGCAGGAAGTCTCACCTCACGTAGCCAGAACTCACAAACAGACCTTTCCTTGGGATGCTCTTTCAAGTAGAGGAGTTTTTATTTCAGTAGCAATGAATGCATTTGTGCTTCCCAAGTGTGCCCAGTTACCTCTATGAGAAATGAAAACTGAGACAAGTGATGCAAGACAGAATAAAGCTCATGAGTGAATGATCTGCAAGAGTGCTGGAAACATTCTTGCAGGAGGACATGTCCTTACGGGTCCCTACCTGTCAGGGCTGGCAGCTCTGAGTGCCGCAGGCAAGGCAGGGATCCATGAGCAGAGAAAACTGCTGTGGAGGAGCTGCTGTCCAGGGTGAGTCAGGGGGTGCTGGGGGCTCTCTCCAGCCCTAACACAGCGGGGGGATGAGAAGAAATGGCCACACTTATCGTTCATATTTCACCAGTTTCTTGGCCAAAATGACAGGTCCACACAGCAGCACCATAAAATGCAGCTGTCTGCTCATGAACACTCCTGGCTGTGAAATACAAGGGAAATTGGATCAAATCTGACAGGGCAGAATATTTACCCCCTTGAAGTCAGTGCCTGTCTCTGTCCCTGGAAGTGTTGAAAAATACACGTGGATACGTGCATGTGGCATTTGGGGACGTGGTTGTGAGGTGAACATGGTTGTGGGTACATAGATATTTGGACTTTGACATCTTTTCCAACTTGACCAATTCCATGATTGTAACATCACACGCCCTTGCAGCACCAAGGAAGGTGAAATTTAAAACTCTATAACCAATTTAACGCCCTGCCTCCCTCACAGGTAGAGCAGCAGTTGCCTGAGGACTTGCCAGCATTAGGCAACACAGTGCACAGCACTGGATGATGCTGCAGTGGTGTAAGACAAACTGAGACACCACTTGAGAAATGATAGAAAAAGCCTTTTGTTGAGCAGCCCACGGCATTCCTCAGGAGAGGCTGCACATACTCTCTGGGAATTGCTCCTAGTTCCTTCCAGTGGCATGGCAGGAGCCTGGAAATGCAAATTCCTACACATTTCCTGCGTGCCTAAATTCAGGCACAAGACATGGTTTTGAGAGAGATGCTCACTCAGCGTTTTTTAAAAACATTCAGAACACTCAGAAAAACTAAAATGGGCACCACTGTTTTTAGTCACTGTGAAACTGATTTGATATGGCTCCACCACGGTACCACTCTGCCACCAAACACGTTTCCACTCTTTATTGGTGATTTACACCCCCCCACCCCACCCCCCCATTAAAATGCATTTGCAAAGCAGTCCTTCCTGGAAGCAGTTTTCCTTCAAGTAGTCCATCACTGTAATCAATACAAGGATTATATCACACAGGGCCTGCTCCAAAGAGGTCAAGGAGAACTGTGCAGCTGATTTTTGGCTCAAAGTTCTTTGATATTAACTCCTTATTCATGCAAAGCAGCCTTGTTTCCAGGAACAAGCCTCCAGACCAAGTAGAGCTTTGGGATACTCTGATATCAGAGCAGATAAGCTCTGATAGTAAATTTTATTATAGCCCAAGTCCACACTTCCTGTAAATGAAGTAGAGGCATGACAAGCTGAAACATTTGGGACAGGATTTGCAGAAGAGCTCATCACTGGGGTTTTTCCACTTATGTCCACAATGCTCTGCTGGAGCAGCTTTAGGAAAGAGCAGGGAAATCCAACTTTTGGTTTTAAAGCTATGGTGCCTCTGTTCAGAAGTGCCCTGTTCCCAGCCAGGCTTTCACCCTACTCCTTTGCTCCCAAGGTCACCTTCAGCCACATCTGGTCCTAGCAAACCTACAGGGGCATGAATCATTTCCCACCACGCCCAGCACTGAGGGCTGGATCTGTGAGGCTCCCACATGCACACCCACCTTGCCACAGGGTTGCTTGCAGGCGTCACACTCCCCCTTTTCCAGTGGTTACAAACTCCCGTGAGCCCATTGACACACAACACTGGATCAGGATTGAAAGTCAGCGAAGACTTGTGGGCATAAAATGAGCAGTGAAAGGCAGGTGCTGCTGGTAGATCCTGGCAGGCACCAGCAACCCCACTTTAGTCTCTCCCTGGTACAGCAGAAGAGAGGCACCAGTAGAGCCACCCCCCACTCTATTCCTGCTCATCAAATAAGCCCAGCAATGTACAGTTCTTCAGAGCAGGCAATGAAGCCACTAACTTGGGGTCTGTTGTGCTCACACAGTTATGGGTGGGGTCTGCTTCATTAAAACCCTTTCTCAAAAGCCTTATTCTTGGGGCCAGGGCCCGACTCCCAGTCTGCACAAACCCACTGAATCCCAAGGCTGGAGCAAGTGGGTGATATGGTAGTTTCATTAGGATGTCCTTTAACAATGTTAAACCCAGATCTGATGCCAACAAGAGATGGCTACCAGTGTCCAAATCCTGACATTTCTCATTTATCATTTTGTGCTTTCAGCTGGTTTCCAGTCTGCCAGCAATGCTCCTGTCCCATCACATGAGCCTGGACAGCTGACAGATGGACTAATTAGGGATCACAGTATTCATGGCAAAGCTGATAACAAGGTCAAAGCAAGGTCACTGTGAAAAATAGATTTGACTTTGCAAAGAACGATTGGTATTTCCAAGGCTGGGCACAACTTGTGCTTTCCAAACCGAAGTGTCAGCAAAGCTGCTCAAAAAAACTCCAACCAAGCAGCTTCCAAGTTAAGAGGCCTAGGAACAGACTGTGAGGATAAGGAAACACAGAGGCAGGATGTGCTTGGGACAACAGTTGTATCACGGGTGGGCTGTTCTATATGCAGTGGAAACATATTTCCTGGAAGATTAAAATTGTATCAAATTAAAAATTAACTGTATTTGCACATCAAAGGAATTTAAATCCTCAGTCATGTGGATTTAGTAAAGGCTTTTCTCTATGTTCCATCCATAATGCAGTGGTTTGACCCAATATACATAACCATGCAAAAAACAGGAAAAGCCATCTTTTTTATTATATTATGGGATAATAAAACACTTACTTAAAGGCTTGCTCAGATTTAGCAAGTGAGTTGTGAGCAGTGTTTGTTCCCCCCATAGCTGGAGTGCATTCACACATGTTCCTTCCCACATGGACTTTCTAAAACAAGCACAGGGCTCCCAGCCCAGGCACTTATCATATTCTTTCTCTGCTACCTGGTTGCACCTATCAGTGAAGAATCTACAGCTCATTTCTGTGGGATTTATCCACCAACAGGCTTGGAAGCTTATGGGGAAGGGCAGACAAGCAACCCCACAAGCTCAATGTCTAGAAGCAAACAACAATCTAAGAGCATAGTCTAAGGACACAGAGCCACCACACTCCTGCTTAGTAGGTTTCTAGGGTGACTATCCATCACCAAGTCACCTGGGTGTTATTACAAAATCAGCTAATTAAAACCACACCCTGAGATCTAAATGAGCATAGGGAGGGCTGATGAGTAATGACAAGTTACACAAGGCCTGTCAGCCTCCTGGAGCTGGGAACTGCTAGCTGCAGAGAAAAATATGTGTTGTAATAATCCCTCACAAGCACCACAGTGATGGAGGAGCACAGACAGGAGCACAGAAGGGCTTGCTTACCTACAGAATATTTCTGAGAGCTCCTTCATTCCTAGCAAAGGAAAAGTTAAAGATCTCTTTTCCTTCTTCAGGTCACAGATAAAAAGCAGCTGTCCCAAAAGAGGGTTTGATTCTCTGACCCCCACTGTGGAGATGAGCAATCTTCACTGAATGGGCAAAGATGGCTCTGCAATCAGCCTGGGAGAGAGTGCTCACCTTTCCTTTCCCTAATGACTGCAGCACCAGGCACCCTTCCCGGGAGGAACCAGCCTGGTCCTTCGGGAAGTGCAGTGCACAGGAGAAGATGCTCATTGTAAGGCATGCCCTGAGTTTATGGCCTGCATTTCAAAACCTGTGTGTGCCTGAGCACAAGGCACAAGGGCTGATCCTTGGGGAGCAGGCAGAGACACGTGCTGGGAGAGGCAGCTCCTTGGGAGGGGCTGGAGGATGTGCTGGAAGATGTGCTGCCACCCACCTGGGCCTCACCAGCACACCCTGAGTTTGCAGTTCCCCTCTCCCTGCCACCTGCATGCCCTCACTGGGGCTTCCATGATGTGTCCTTACTTTGGGAGGTGTCCTGTGAGATGCACATCTCTGGATGTCCAAGCAAACAGACCCCACTCTAGATTTGTACCTCAGAGAGTTGACTTATGCTGCAATTTCATTTTTCAAACAGAATTGACAGCAGGAGGAAATCTTGAGTTGATATTGGGACTTTGCTGTCACGTGGAAGTTATCTTGGGCATGGAACAGAGAAAGAGGAGAAATTAAAATCCAGTACTGCTGGATGGATTTGCACAGCAAGTCCAGCAGCTTCTGGATAGCCACAGATGGTCAATCACACCCAAACCAAGCCATGCTTGGTGGGCACAGAGTGACACAGGACCTCCTCAGCAGGTCAGACAGGTCCTGTTTGTGGTAGTCCCACTCTGTGTGCACTGAAAAGCTGAAAGGCAAGTTGTCTACAGCCACAACTCCAGGACCTCTGAATGTCTGGCAGGCCTGTTTGGTCACTATATTCTGGACTCCTTGGTCTGAAGTCCAAGATATCCCAAATATGTTGCTGGGTTTTGCAGCTTCTGGCCAGAATTCCCTTCACTGCCAATCTGGATGTCTAAAAACCTCCAAAAAGTGACGTCGTTTGTTACTTCTTGGGTTTCCTTCCTTTGCCCCTCAAAAATTTCTGTCCAGAAAAACTTTTAAATTATAAAAACCCCTTATAAAATACTCCCCAGACCCATTCCAAAGCATGAGTGTCCTTTTGGATGCCATTACAACTCCCACAATCAGACATGTAAGCAGCAGGAGCAGTGATAAGAGAGGAGCACAGGACAGACACTGTGCCCATGTCTGAAGATGAACACCTTTGGGCAGGAAGTTACAATCTGTCTACAAAGGGCCCCAAAGAGCTTTATTATTTATGGAGAGTATCATTATTTAGAGTCCAAAGGTCTGCCCATTTTCTCCAGCTTGTTTCAACAAAGATCAAAGGAAGATTCACCAGTGTCCTATTCTGCATTGCCAGAAGGTAGTAGTAACAACAGTAATTGGGGCTCTTTACAGTCAAAATGCTTATAAAAAACCTTTTCTAATTATTTAATAATGAGACACTTGATGATGCCCTGGAAGCAACATTCATTGCCTCCAAGAAAACAGAAGTAGCATCAGAAGTCTGCTTGAGGAAAATATGCCATGGAAGAGGGTGCCCTCTGTAGACACTAAACCATGGGAAGGAGCTAACTGACACCTGCCTTTCCAAAATTAATTCCAAGGCAGACTGTGATAGATATATACCTGTATTTCACTGGAATTGAGTGAGCAAGGCTCAGTTTTGCCATCCTGACAACTGAAAGACAACATTAAGGACTACTGAGGGCAAATGGGATTGTGTATTTATCTGGGATATAGCTTCTTCCTAGAAGCTAAACCAGAGGATAAATGTGGAAGTAATATCCAGCATCATAGGACACAGCAAAGCATGAACCTCCTCACCATTTCAGGCTGTTTGACTTGTGTGAAGAGACCTGAAGTGCACAAATAACATCACATGTAATAGCAGAAATCAGCAAACAACAGATAATTGTCTCCTTTTGGAGACATTTTTCCTCTCAGCCCATGAACAGCAAGTTGGGGGCTCCATGATACCTAGACATGGTCTTCATTTGACTAATCCAGCTACTGTAGAATCAACAATTTATCTCCTGCATTTACATGAAGCAAATTAGACACAGATTACTTTGGAACAAGGGTGGGCTAGCAATGGGAAAAAATACTGCAAGCCATTCTGTGCTGTAGGACTATTTTCAGATTGCTTTTAGCACAAAGGCTGCCCAGGAGCTCATCACTTGGAGTCAGGCAGGGGCCCTGGGGCCCCATCAATGTAAAACAGTGTGTTCCTATGCCCCTGGTATTTATGGAATCTCCCCCAGTCCCATATGTTAATGCCATTTCAATACAACTGGACATTTTGTGACAGTGAAGTTATCTTAAATTCCATGGGAAAGGTGACGAAAATGAAAATTTAAAACATCCTTATCAAGCATTGGTTAAACAGTGGGTTTGGGAAGGGAGAGAGATTTTGGAAAAAAAACTCCTGCATGTAAGAACGTGGAATAACTCACATACACACATACATAGCTGCACACTGTGGTGTGAGAGCACAGGGACTTTCAGCATCACCTTGCCTTGAGTCTTGAAGAGTGCCTGTATTTGCTTTGAGTCTTAAAGGCATACAGAGCTGTGGCTGCAATGCTTGGAGCTCACTGTGAGCTGAGCTGGAATAGCGTGTCAGCTACCCATGGACACATTTCCACATTCCCTCAGTTTTCCTTGGAGTATGAGCAGGGCGAACTCAAATCTGCCTGCAAAATCCTGGGAAGAAACCATCTTAAAATGTATAGCCCTTACATAACCCAAAGTTTAAATAACCCACTTCTACAATCATTTATACACGTGCTTATCTCCGCAGACAACTGAAAAGTGGAACAGCTCCCCACAAACCTGAAGAAAAGCCTGTGGAAAAGATCCCTGTAGGACTGGGGCACCAGCCTGTGGGAGCCAGAGGCCCCTCCTGGATGGCAGGAAAGCTCTTGGCGTGCTGTGGGTGCAATGCAAAGCACCACCAAAATCAAACCTTAATATAAACATCGGTTAGAACTATTTCATTATTCAGATCTCAGGAAAGCTGGGGAGTCAAACATCTCCTTTTTTACAAGAGAAAATGTGAAAACCCCACACTGCCTTTTTCCTGGACTGGATGCTGAGAAGTTCCAGACAAGACTGTATTATGCATTGGCTTTGAGAATTTTTTTTCTCAATTTCTAGAATCACAGAATCATAGAATGGCTTGGGTTGGAAGAGATCTTAAAGATCATCTCATTCTTAGTCCCTGCCAAGGGCAGGGACCACTTCACCACTTCCCTTAGATCAGGTTGTTCAGAGGATGCACAAGTATCTCTTGCAGTAATTTTTTTTTTCCAGAGGCAACAATCAACAGCTCCAAACCCAATTCCAAACACAGCTTGGTTCAAGTTTCAAAAATCTTACGTTCTGTGTGTCTGTGGGTGTGCCCATTTTCCTTTAGTGTGGCTACAGCACTGCATTTGTAGGGACTACACTTAATTTTTTCTTTTTTTAATCTCCAGGGCAGTTATCTCTGACAGTGAGTATGTCACAGAACAGCATTTCTTGTGGGGATTGCACAAATAAGCCTCCAGCCTCTTGCCTTAACAAGCTGCACGGCCCAGTGATGTTCAGCATGGCACTCCTTGTGTTTTATTGCTGGCTGCAAAGATTTGTTTTGAGCCTCTTTCAGTGCCAAAGGTCTTTATTGCTAAACAGCCCTTGCTGTTGAGAAATATGTGAATTTAATGTACTCATACTGGAATGCCTGCTTGGAAGGTTTTGGAAATTCAACTTAAAACTACAATCTTCTCTTTCTTCCCCTCTTTTTCGTTCTGTGTCTGTTTTCTCTTTGCTGTTTGTAAACCACTTCCTGAGCTGGTTCCTGTGCTGTAGCAGCTCTTAATGAAGCAGGCAGTCACCTCAGTGCTGCTCAGGCACATGAAAGGGATGATCTGGAGGAGGAAGGGGCAATAGCAAGTCTCATAAAAGCAGCATCCTGTTTGTGCTGCTTTGACAAGATGTGAACTAGTTCCATTCATCCCGACCATTTTATTAATAATCAAAATCCATCCACAGAAGAAAGCAGTGCTAGCAACATTTTTATTTGGCTGTTTGGCAAGATGCCTGTGGGGAGCACATGGAAGAATCTTATGAAGAAGAGCACCAAAGCCCATCCTGGACTATTTCATACCTGAAAGAGGTCAAGGAAGGTTTCTGGAGGGCTGGTCTTTGGAGAGGAAATAGAAATCAGGCTTTTGAACATTCTGCATCAAAGCTCTCTTGCCTGTGCCACTCTTGCCTCTGTACCTTTTGCTAGGAAACAAAAATCTTCCATGACAGCTACCAGCAGTTACATGAGTGGAGCTCTCTTACTATACTGGGAGAGAAGTTCTAAGTATGAAAATGTGTCTGTGAATTTTTAAACAAGTCTGGCACCTTTCACACTGCTTCTCAGCAAGCACTCTCTGCTTCCAGCAGGAGCTCTGACAGTTTACTGGGAGCAAATCCTGCGCTGGATTCTGAAAGTACATTTGCAGTTTTATGCTCTCAGGTATTTCATTTTTCTCCCTGACATTTCTGGTGCTGCGATCTGGGATATAAGTGAGAGTACTTCTTGAAGCAAAAGATTAATTTTCAGCTCTCACAACTGAAAAGAAAAGCTGAAAATCATAGACTCTGAAAAGACATGGTAATCAGAAAGGCCACCACAATTCTTAAGCAGTTTGGGGTAGTGAAACTTTAATTGTAGCTGTCTCTCTGACTGGTGCACATGAGAAATCTGATTCTAAGAGTTACACTCCCATGGTCAGTGAAGAGAAGCACATGAAGTAGTTAAGCTATCCAGTTAATGCTCCAAATCTGATCACCAAATATTGCATAAGCTGCTCTCAAACAAGTTACAGATTCAGTATTATCTGCAGAAATAATAACAACCAGCATTTAGCAGCCTCTGAGAAACCTACTATTTTCTAATGGGCGGTTCACGGTGACCCCAAATAGACAAAATTAATCTAATAAGGTGTTCATTATGTATCATTTACTGACTTGTGCAAGTGTCAGCCCAAGAACTCAGGACCACACCTGACCTTTTATTAGCCACGTTTTTCTAACCACCGCTTTCTAGCAGGCTGTGCTGTAAAGCAGCTTAGCTTTTATCCCGGTGACTGATCGAAATATCCCTCCTCCCCTCCAGCACTGAGCATCCCACTCCATTAACGCTCCTCAGCTCTTATCACACCTCCTCACTCCTGCTCCTGCGATGAAGGGCAGGAGGTGCATTGTGTCTGCTGGGCCCTCTCAGAACATCTCTATTGCAGGTACAAGCCATTAGAAATGGAACAAAAAAAGCACCAAGCACAGCAGTGGGGAGATGAGAGGAGGTGGTGTCTCTGGCAAGTCAGGGGTGCAGGGAGAGCCCATCCACGTCAGAGCCCAGGGATCAATGTGAAACTCCCCCAGGTCAGGGCCCTGACTCACAGGCACTGGCGCAAACAACCGCAGCTGCTAAAATGTCACTGCCTGTCCTGCCCCTGCAGCCCAGGTGACACCTGGCAGGGAACAGCAGCAGCTCCTGTGCCAGCACTGCAGCACACCCGTGGCACCCGCCACACAGACAGCAGCCAGCCTGAAATCTGGAATGAGAGTCACCCTTGGGGCATGCTTTGTCAGCAGCTGGGACTCCTCAGCCCAGTCTGGGGGGCTTCCATGGTGCAGTGAGTTCGAGATGCTCCAACACCATTAGAACTGATCTCAACAGCAAAAGGGGTTTGCAAATGAAAGAAATTTGCAAAAGGAATCGTCACACTGCCTGAAACACTGACTCCTGAGCCAGGGCAGCAAAGCATGAAGCCATAACCTAACCATAACCTTTGCAAATGCCCAGCAGCCCCAAAAATCTCAGGGCCTGTTCACAGCTACTGCATGTGGTTGAAGAAATTCCTCCTTTAAGGCTTTGAGGGGGTGCTCAAAGTATCTTCCCCACTCTGGAGGAAGAGAGAGCTGTGTGCTCCAATCTGGTGAGACCCTACCTGCAAAGCTGCCTCCAGCCCTGGGGGCCCAGCACAGGAAGGATGTGGAGCTGTTTGAGCTGGTCCAGAGCAAGCACCAGGATGGAGCACCCCTGCTGTGGGGAGAGGCTGGGAGAATTGGGATTGCTCAGCCTGGAGAAGAGAAGGCCTTGGGATGACCTAATTGTGGCCTTCCAGTGCCTGAAGCAGCTGACAACAAAAATGAAGAGACTATTTACAAGGGCCTGGAGTGACTGGACAAGTGGGAATGGCTTCCCACTGAGAGAGAGTATGTTTAGATCAGATGTTAGGAAGAAATTCTTCCCTGTGAGGGAGCTGAGGCCCTGGCACAGGGTGCCCAGAGAAGCTGTGGCTGCCCCTGGATCCCTGGAAATGTCCAAGGCCAGGTTGGACAGGACTTGGAGCAACCTGGGATCGTGGAAGCTGTCCCTGCCCATGGCAGAGGGTGCAACTGGATGATCTTTAAGGTCCCTTCCAACCCAAACCATTCCATGATTCTATCTCAAACCCAGTGCAAAGTTAGAGCCATTCATCTGAAGTGATGCTACAAGGTGCTCTCCCTGCCTGTTTTGAACTCCAAGGTCTCCTGCATCCCTTTCCAGGGTTCTCCCTGGCCCTATGTGTCTGCCTTTACCTTGGCTGCTCACTCACAGGAGACAGTCAACTCACTCCTAAGTGTGCTCACCAAGAGACACAGAACCATAACCAGCTCTATCTGTGGCACACTAAAGACCAGCCCACATAGGCTGGGGGATTTTTACTATGGAAGGTCCTTTCCTTTGGGGCACAGTTTCCTCTCACTTGAATCAATGATCATTTGTTACATTAATTCAGAGACAGAAATCAGCTACACTGCATTCATGCTCTCTAACTGTCCAACCGGAAAAATCAATGCTTTTATTGAATTAGCCAGTTCCCACAGCAAGTTTTCTTTGATTTCTATGGTTCCCATGAATCAACAGGAGTCTGTCATTGCCTCTAAGTGGAGCAAAGTCAGGCCTCAAGTCACGTGGCTGGATGACAACATAAATCTTCCCGCAGAGTTCTGTGCATTAGGTGGGTACGGGGCTGCTCGGCAATTTGCCGTAAAAGTACCTCCAATGATTTCCTCCCCTGCCTCAGCGACTGCTCCTGGCTCCTGGCTCCAAACTCCACCCCTGCTTATCAATTCTCATCTATCCTCTGTTTTCCTCCTTCCTTATCAGGTTTTTCTGTGCCGTAGGCAGGACCTCCTGCTGCTGTCTCCGTATTCTCTGAGGTGCAGGTGTCTCTGCCAGAAACATCTTTCCCTGATAAACCCCAATGCCTCCCCAGGACTCCCTTCCCTGTGCTGTTGGCAGTAAGTCATCTTAAATAAACTGCTGGTCCAAATATTTCCTTTGGGTTGGGCTGCCTTTTTTTTTTCCCCAGAAAGGTAATTTTGTTGCTCTTTTCCAGCCTTCCCATAAAAGTGGCCATTTTTTATCAGCACAGCTGGCTGGGAAGCATGACTCATACATAAATTACCTCTTTTACTGCCTTCCTTCCCTTTGTCAGCCCGTCTGCTGTCAGCTACGTGGGACAGGACCATCATTTTTCAGTGTTTAGCAAACACTCTACACATAATGGCCGATACTGTAAACAAATGAAAATCAGACCTGAAAATCAAATGCAAGCTGACTGACAGGACTTTTGTGGAGGCCTCTGAGCTTTGCAGGGGTTTAATCAGCTGTGCTGCACCCTTACAGGGCTCTCTCAATGGCTCTGCCTTACTGCCATTCTTAGGCAGGATCCCAGGGGGATGGCCACGGAAATCAGGTCTTTAGCTCTGCTCCCCGTGGCACGCTCGGGTTGATTAAGAACGATTGGTGCCTTCCAGGCTGAGAAGAACCGTGTGACTTGTGACTGGCATGAAATGATGGATAGCCCAGCACTTATTGCCTCATCAGAATTTCTTCCAGGGAAATCGGGGGAAGTGATAGAAATTAATGCTAAGGAATGGCAGGCTGCAGGAGATGTCAAAACTGATGGGGGAAACTTCCCAAGACAAGTTGGCCCTTATTTAGTGAGGGCAGAAGCTCATAAAAATCCTGTGCAAACAAATTTTGGTCATGCTGTAGAGAAGAGAACACAGGGAAAGGCAAGGACTGTAAAGATGACTAAGTGCTAATCTGAGCATGAGTGAAAATCAGGGGGAAACAGGAAAGCAAGTTCAGAGGGCTGCAGTATTTCAGCTACCAAGTGTGAATACAAGAAATGAGCAGCAGCAAAACTGCTGCATGGCATGGCACAGCTCAAACTGGGGCATCAAACCATCATTAATAGTATTACATGATATTATTTGCAGGAGAAACAGCAATGCTTTCACAGTACCAACAGTGAGAAGCTTGTGAATATACATGTGTTGGAAGTGGATATTGTTTGTGTGGTGTTGCCTACCCCAAACACTCATAACTTTCAAGTTAGGCTCAGGAAACTGTGAAAGCGGCATGAAAATTGATGGCTTTATAAAAACACTCCATACATTCTAAATGTTTCTCCTCTAGTTTTCAACCTTCCTGGTTTATTTCTGTTGTGCAGGGGTAGAGTCTGCTCCAAGTGTCTGCAACAGAGCCAGAGATCAGACTTCAAACGCTGGACTTCCCACAGCCTTGTCATTTATCCCTGCTTGGGAATACAAGGAACCCCATGGAATTCAGCATTCAGGGTCTTCCCAAGATGCTTAGAAGAGGATCTCTTTAGCCTAAAATATCTGTGAAGAAAAGAGCCATCCTCTTTCCAGGTGGGATGATGCTGATAACCCTGTAAAACTATGAACAGTGGGTGAGCAAAGGGAGGTTTTGGCAGGGAAATGTCAAACTTGAACAAAAATACAGGATGTGAAGAATTAACCATCCTTTCCCCAAACCATAACACTAGACTTGAATATCTAACATTTATTCAGGAGTAAAAACCCTTTCACATTCTTCAATCATGTTCTTAATTCCTACTCCCAGTGTGCTCCTTGCCATGGCTTATGGCATCAGTGGAATTTGATGCTGCCTAACACCGGGATTTCAGTCCCTCGCAGTGGTTAATCTATAAAAGAAGAACTTCCCATATTCTATTTGAAGGATTTTTATCTGACCCACTGGATTAAGCTGCCTCTTGCCTGGAGAAATAGTTATTCTCCCCATGTGATTGTTATGATGCTGATGTGTGCTCGTGAGATGAGTTAAAAGGAGTCTGTTCCCAGGTCTGACAAGGTGTGTATTTATGTGGAAAACGGTGTAAATAAAACCAACCAACCAAAAAGTCCTACTTTCCAGCTCTCCAGAAACAGTGAAATGTTGGATATTGTCAGCAGAATTTTATGTTTTGGGAATTCTGTCCCCAGCATGTTTGCTTCTTTTCATCTAGGCAATAAAACACAGCAACACAAACTGAAGTGTGACCCTGTCTTAATAGAGATTCAATTTGTCACCCAAGTCTTAACAGAGAATGAGATGAGGTCATAATTATGTGATTGATGATAGTATCATGAATGAAAAAGCAGGGCTGGAGAAGACATTAGTTAGGCAAATTGAAGAAAGTCAATTGAAAGTCTGTAGCTGTGTTTTGCAGGAAGTCCCATTAAATTCCCTCTGGCCCTGCTGCCTTGGCCTGAGTCTCAGGCTCAGTTTTTACCACCAAACTCATATGGGGCCAAAATTGTCACCCCCAAGCATCTGCTAATTTAGCTCAGGAAAACAGCTCCACACAATTAAAACTCCAGTGGCTCCAGAGCCACTGAGCACAGATGGGCACAGGGACACAGTTTCCATGCCTGAAATGCATGGAGACAGGTGGAGGAAAAGGTGGAGGAAGGCTGCACCAAGCAGAGCCAACTCTGATCCTGCCCTCACCCCAAGAGAGTCAGGAATCATCAGGACATGAGGCACGAGCAGCACCACTGCAGCTCCAGGTTAATTAGTACCTGCCTCAGCTCTGCCTAATGAGGGGTGGTGCTTGTCATCCCCATCCTGAAGGCTCCCTGCCACTTCCAGGTGGATTTGCCACATGAACACAGGCATTCTGTGCCCAGGATTGATGGAACTCAGTCCTGCCCAGGGCTTTTCACCAAGAGATTTCAACTGTGAACAGGCTTTTCCCCTCCTGTTTCATGCAAGGAAACACCAACACGCCTCACTGAATTTGCACAGGCTTCTCATAACCTTTCATTTCCCAAATCCAGAGCTGTACTAAGCTAGCTCAAAATATTAATGGAACCTAGTTAATGGAACAGAAGGTACATGATTAAATCCTACTTTCCATAAAAGTAGTATCTGGGAAATGGCAGTGTTTATTCTAGAACCTGGAAATGTTCATTTTAAGGCCTCCTGAACAACTTCAAATACTTGGTTTTTAAAGAAAAGCTGAAAATCTTGGCTTTGATTGAGGTGAAAAATGAAAAGGCTTGATTTAATAATGTTCTCTGGGGGGAAAAAAACCCCTTCTTTTTCTAGCCATAAAGCATCAGGAAGATGATTTTAAAAAGCTAGAATTTGTCCTGTTGTGACTTGAGACCGAGCAAGGAAGGTCAGAACAGAAAGAAGGAAGCACAAATGATTATGAATGCAGGGCATACAAGATAACAGCATTTTCAGAAAGCACAAGAAACTCCTGGAGAATCCAAAGCCATTGGGTTTTGAACACAGAGAAGAGACAACATTTACTTTGAATTTTTTGTCCTCACAATTCTTCATTTAAATGTTATCCATGTTTTTAAGGCCAAAATACAGTTACCTAGTGCAGCTACTTGGGGGGAAAAGGAAAGGAACAAGCTATTTGTGAAAAAATGTCTCACTCTTCTGTTATTAAAATTAGACTGTGTAAAATCAGCAAAATCTGAAAATGGATGATTTGCTGCAACTAAACCCATCTGCCAGCTAGAGACTGCTCCAAGCCTCGCTGGCTGTGGCACTGCCTGCTGTGTGATGCTGGCCATGCCTCTTCACACAACTCTGTCTCTCTTCCCATCCTCCTATTTAGCCATGATTTCTATTCAGCTCACAGGGCCTTGCGGCAAGCCCTGTTTTTATCCTGGATCCCGGCTCTCTGGGGCCTGGATCTCAGTTAGCTCTAATGTAACTGATAAATAACCACGTATGGCTGTCTTTCCAGGAGAGCCTCCTCGTGCCACCTTTGGCAAGCCGCTGCTTTTTCAGGCATTTCAGGGAAATGGCAGCTCTGCCTGCGTTTGCTGTCAGTCTCCTGTGAGCCTGACAGTGTTCCTGTGGTCCCCCAGAGTGCTGGAACTGAACACAGGCTCGCAGCATTTCCTTCCCTGTAAGCCAGCTCCTGGATGTCAGACAGAAAGATGAGTCCCATGGCGTGATGGGGTTTGTGCCTAAACCCTTCAGAGCCAACGTGGGCTTGTCTCCCACTCCGGGAAATCACTGTTTCCTCCCTGCCTGGAGTCTCTCTCGTCCCTAGATAAGCGCGTCGAGGGGTTTGTGAACCAGAGATGGCTGGGGCTGGATTGTTATGTAAAATCACTCTTTTCCTTCTTAATCTGTTGCAGGTTCTCTCACCAGGCTTCACCGATTTCCAGATGCTTCTCAACTACCAGAGCCATGACTCTGTTTGCATTTTGTACTAAGAAAAGCTCCTCATTTAGGATTTTTGCTTTGCTTTTCACCTTCGCTTTGCTTTTTGCTGTGGATCTACAAGAGATGGTCCCTGGTGGACAGTAAAACTATGTCACCTACTGCTCCAGCCTCTCGCTGGTACACAGGAGAACACCCCGCCCATTTCATCATCTCCCAGATCCTGTTGGAGCAAATTCCAGCTATCTGGGGAACCACAATGAATTAACATGCAAATTGAAACCTAAGCCAAGATTCATGTCACTGTCATCTTTTTGTATTAGACCGTAGCTCATGAAAAGAATTATGCTCCAGCTGGCTAATTGAGTAAACATGAAGCAAACGAGGGTAGCAGACAGGGGTCTAAGAGCCTGGGTGGAGGCAGGAAATTCTCCTGTGAAGATGGGCAAGTTTGTTAGGGGTAGTTTTGAAATGCACAAATGACAACAGCAGACCAACAATGGGACTTCGAGGTAGACTCCATGTCCAAGTACTGCACAGATTTCCACTTCCTCTGCCTCACAGAGCAGCAAAGGGACTGTGAGATGAGACAGGGCTTGAGGACAAAGCTTCTCCCTGCCCTCTGTCCAGCCCAGGGTCTTCCAACAGGTTTTTGCCAGCACTTGTCCCAGCCCAAACCTCAGTGCTCTAAGGCAGCCACAGCTGGCTTTGCTGCACGCTCATCCAGGGAAACTACTCAAAAGATGGGGAACCTAGCCAGAATCCCTGCTGAAAAACAAAAGTGCTGCTCCTTACATAGGCATCTTTGATGGTTCCACCCTGATGCCAGCAGAAAAACAGCTCCATTTTAACTGTCCTAGCGCGCTCTAGTGGGAGCCGGTTCCCTGCACATTTGGCATCCCGGCAGGATCCCGGAGGGATCCGACAGGACGGCTCTCCCGGCAGGACAGCTCTCCCGGCAGGACAGCTCTCCCGGCAGCAGCCCTCTCACCCAGGGACACAAACATTGATGTGCAAAGAGCTGGAAGAGGAAAACACCGATGAATCCGTGATTTCAATTTCCCAGAGAAGCTGTGGCTGCCCCATCCCTGGAAGTGTCCAAGGCCAGGTTGGCTGGGGCTTGGAGCAACCTGGGATAGTGAAAGGTGTCGTGCTCATGGCAGGGGGTGGAATGAGATGAGCTTTGAGGTCCCTTCCAACCCAAACCATTCTTTGATTCCATGGTGCTGTGAAAAGGTAAAGCAGCCTGTTACTTGTGGATAAAGTAATTTCTTCGCACCTACAGGAAAAATACCCAAACAAAATATTCCTCCTCTTTTCTTTCCTCTGGGAATTCTTCCTTTCACAGAAATAGCCTGACAAGGCAAAGAACCTCAAAGTGGATGGAATTTTTTTTTTTTTTTACTGCAAACCCCATATCTGCAATTGCAAACACCTGTTCAGCCACAGCCTACATGTGGGGTTCAGACCATAGAGTACACACTGAGTCGCCAACAAGAGAAACTCTTACTTTTTTGGTATTATTTTTCCTTCTGTGCTTGGATAGGAACCAGCCTCTGGGAGGAAAGGAATGGGAGCATTCAGAAAATAAATCGTCCTTTAGTTTATGCACCTTTGGGTCTCATTCATAACCCAGAGCATTGGGAGAATAACTCAGGCTGAAATCTGCAACATTTATTCTGTTACAAGGAAATTGGTTCTTTTGCAGGAAAAGCATTAGACATTGATATCACAGGTTTGGGAAAGCCGACCACTGGTGCTGGTGAGTGAAGAGGGGATGTAACCTTCACACCTCAGGTCAAACTGAACATGCAGAGCTCTTTGGTGTCTCTGAACTTCAGCTAAAGGCTCACTGTCACCTCAGCAGCTCTGTGGGACCCTGAGCAGGGATTTACAGTGACAGCCGACAGCCGGCACACCACGGATGTGATTTAACTGGGACCTCCAAGGAACACAGTAAAACAAAAGCTGCTCCAAGCTGATAAGGGCTGAAAAAGAAACTCAAAATGCATCAGGGCTCTTGAGCCTCTCTGTCATTGTGGAACACTCCTGGCCAGCCTGTTCATCAGCTCAGTGCTGAAGCTACCCCAGAGTTAACTCATAGTGAGTGGCACAGGCAGTGTGATGCAGCTCTTGAAAAAGGTTCAACACTGCAATACTTAGCAGCTCTTTTTCTCCTGGAATACACCAAGAAGATTTTACCCTGAAGTTCTCATGAACCCTGAGAGCAAAAGGCAGACAAACCAAAAGGTTACTGCCTGCATATAGCAGTAACCCTTGAGAAGCAAGCCTGGATTCAATTCCACTCTCACCTCTACTGTTGTGCAGCATCTGAGACAGGGCACTTGAAGCCTCCAGGAGACCTTTGCAGTAAGCAATCCCATAATATTGAGTAAGCAGAGACTGTGGCCTCTGGGAGACTGGAGAAACTGAGGCCCAGTGCCTGGCAAACAGCGTCCTCAAGGGAGATAGCAGATATCAGAATACACTTCCTTGCTTCCCGCTTAAATAACTGCCAGGGAAGAAAACAGGAGTGTGAGTAGGACTGAGATGTATTTGTCTTACATCATGCTGAATATCACAACCTTTGCTTGAGGGCAACACAGAGCATAGCAGAGGCAAGGTGTTGTTGAGGAAAGGCATGGGGATGGATGTAAATGAAAGCAGGGCCTGGTTAAGGAAGATAAGCTTGGTGTGATGGGCAATTTCAAAGCTGAGGACTGTGTTCATACAGGCAGAGATGCCCACAATAACATGTTTTTCCAAAGCAGCCTTGTGATGGTGAGACACCTTTCCTGGGCTAAGACAGATCCGGATCAGACCACTGGTGTAATGCTCACCCCTGGTGACACTTCATCTCTGAAGCCCCAAACCCAGTCAGCCACAGACATCCACTCTGAATGGAGTCCTCCTTTTTGGCTGGCTCTTCCTTGTCTACTGGCAGGCCCAGCCCACCCTCTGCTAGCCCATAGCAGCTGCAGGTAGCTGGAGAATCCTACCTTGTTTGCATCCTACCCTAACAAATTAATCACAGCCAAACTGACCTGGTTTTCTACACTGTTCTTGGTCTGCTATGTGCAAAAAAAAAACAACAATAGAAAACAGACACACAACAGAGACTCAGAGCCAAACTAAAAAGCATTGCTTGCTCCCAACAGCCTAAAGAGAAGGGAATCTAGCATATTGTCCTAACACCAGCAACACCATCCCTTTTGTGTGCCTCTATTCAGCTTCATCCTCTTTTACTTCTCCTTATTAACACAGCAGAGCACAGTGCTTATTAAGCCTGATTTTTCTTTCTTGGATGTAGGCCCTAGTATGATTTAGAAATAACCTTAATGTGGTATTTGTAATTCTAGCATCTACCTCTTCCCATTATTTCCAATATGATGTTACTGCAGTCTTGGCTCAGGACGAGCTTCTGTAATGCTTTAAAACACCAGGAAAAAGCTCCAATGAGACCTCATTCCTATTGAATAAATGATGGGACATGAGCAGAGCACAGGATATTTGAATACCCTTTAAAACATCACCAAAACCAATTAAAATTAAGCTCTATAAAGCAAAACTAAACCTCTGGGGAGGCAGACTGTCTGATTTTCCTGCAAAGCCGTCCTCAAACTAGGACATATCAATCACATCCAAATCCAGACATCCCTCTAGCACACAGCCAGAATGTCCCTTCTTGGATGCAGAATCACAGAATGGTTTGGGTTGGAAAGGACCCTAAAGATCATCTTGTTCCAACCCCACACCATGGGCAGGGACACCTTCCACTGTCCCAGGTTGCTCCCTAGCCCTGTCCAGCCTGGCCTTGGACACTTCCAAGGATGGGGCAACCACAGCTGCTCTGGGCAACATGTGCCAGGGCATCCCACCCTCTCAGGGAAGAATTTTTTCCCAATATCCCATCTAACCCTGCTCTCTTTCAGTCTGACCCCATCTCCCACTGTCTGGTCACTCCAGGCCCTTGTAAATAGTCTCTCTCCAACTTTCTTGTGAGCTCCTTCAGGCACTGAAAGGCCACAATTAGGTCATCCCAAAGCCTTCTCTTCTCCAGGCTGAGCAATCCCAATTCTCCCAGCCTCTCCCCACAGCAGAGGTGTTCCATCCCTCTAAGCATGTCAGTGACCTCTTCTGAACTTGCTCCAACAGCTCCATGTCCTTCCTGTACTGGGACAGGGATTAAGCCCAAACCACCCCCTGCCATTCCTGTGCAAACAGAAACCTCACCTCAGGTGCCAAGGGACAACGCACTGCTGGACAGGCAACAGAGCCAATGTCATTATTGACCCTGATAACGTCCCTCCCACTGTTTGTCTGAAGGCAGCAGTGTCCCTGTCCTTGTGCACAGGCTGACAGGGCCACCAGGCACCCTGCTGGAATACACAGTCGCTCTCCGACATTGGATAAAAATGCAGTGCTCTGTCAAATTGTTCACTTGCTCAGACATTAATCATCACCAAAGCCCACCTCAGCTGTACCCTTTGCACAACTTTTATTCTCTCCAAGGTGTGTATTTTCATAATGATAGTGCTCATGTACCACTTAACAGTATATTTTCATTGGCCCCAGCCACCCTCCTGAGCAGTAATTTATTACTGCTTGTCACCAGCTGCTACTGAGAGTAATACACACACTGGGTTTATTATGTATATTTGGTATTTCTGGCTTGACTCTTCCTCACACAGACAATACTGCCCAAGCCCAGAGACTCACAAATCAAAACAGCCAAGTGTTTGGGCCTTCCAGCTGCACTTGCATTGTAGTTCCCACCTTTTTGCCTGCAAGAGCTAAAACCTTCCATTTATTCCTTCTTTTTTAATGCAAGTGGAGTGCCTAGCACAGTCTGAGTGCTCTGGGGGCTGCAGGTGTACAATGAACACCTGTGTGGCCGATGAAAATGTGACACAAGTACGCAGGGATGCCTCAGGGGCCTGCCCGTGCTGACATTATTGCTGATTCAATATTAGCAGGTGGGGCCAGGGCTTCTGCTGCAAATTAATTGCAGAGAGCTCTACTTGCACTGCTGTCCCAGTGCTGCAGCTAACCCTGCTGGGGTGTACAGGGGCACAGCACAGATTTTAACCTGTTAAAGCCACCATGTTCAGTCAGTGTTACCTGTGAACCACAGGCTAGCAGGAAAACAAGCAAAGCTCTTTTGCAAGGAGTATCAAAATTTGGAGGCCCACAGAGGAAAAAAAGCTCCCTCTGATAGCTCCCCTTATGGAGACAAAAATTAAATAAAGAAAAGCATTATTTTACTATTTGCAAATGATTTTTTACCTCAGACTTGGTAAATTAGTGTTTTGCCTCTGCCTTTGTGGAAGCTCTGCAAGAAGACTTTCCATAGATGAAAATCCTGTCAGCACTCCTGGAAAAAAATTAATGGTCCTTACTGCACCAACTTCCACTGCGAAGAAGCATTGCCTCACCTGCATCTCATTTTTCACCTGTGTACCAACCTGGGTTTCCCACCACTGAAAATTCTGTATGTGACTGTGTATGTATGTGTGCACATATACGCACCTCTGTGTGGGCGTGGTGCGCCCGTGTCAATGCACATGTATATAAATGTGTATGTATGTGTGTCTCTGTATATTTGATGCACCCACATGGTGCACACTGAGCACATGTGCAGCGGGAACACCCGATCGCACACACGACCACGGGGCATCCTCACCCTCCACGCACCCCCGCGTGTCCCAAAACACACGTGCCCGCCACCGGACCCGGGCACCGCCGCCCCTCTCCATTCCCCGCCCCGCCCGGGCCGCCCCCTCCGCCTCCCGCCCCCGTGCGCCCAAATCCCGCCGGGCCGCCGCCGCTCGTCCTTTCCCTGCCTCCGCGCCCTCCTGCACCCACCGACGGCGCCATGGCCGCGCGGCAGCAGCTCGGTAACGCGGGGCGGGCGATGGCCGCGGGGAGGGTGGCCCTGAGGGGTGGGGGTTGCCCTGCCGCCGCAGTGCCCCGCAATGGCCGCCGGTTCGCCTCGGCGGGGCGGCCCCGGAAGGCGCCTCAGCGCTGGTTCCCGCGCGGGGTGCCGGCGGCGGGCAGGCGCTGCTTGTGTCCCCCGGGCCGGGTGTGCGTCGTTCCCGGTGCGGGGCTCGGGGAGCGGGAAGGCGCTGAGGCGATCGGGCCCGCGCTGGGCGCCCTGAGGCGCCCGCCCTCAGGCCCGGGCCTCGCCTGAGGGGCGGCTTCCCCTGAGGAGGAGCGCGAGGCTCTGGTGCTCCCCTTCCCTTCCCCAGGCACAGCATACACTCCTCAACTACGCAACTTATAAAATATACCCTGTCGTTTTCTCCATTCTGCTGTTAAACACTCGTGCTCTTCCCGCCTGCCAGCTTTACTCAGCGTCTCTGACAAGACCAACTTGGTGGAATTTGCGAAGAGCCTGAATGCACTTGGCCTGGGTTTAATTGCCTCCGGAGGAACTGCCAAGTCCCTGAGGGATGCTGGCTTGCCTGTCAGGTACACACACTCCCCTGTACATCACCACCAGAAACGCTCTTTTGGGCCCTGAGGTTGCTTAAATTGTTTTCTCTGCGAACAAAAATGAGTGAAAACTGGTCTGAAAGCAAGTCTTCCCTTTATAAAAAATAAAGAATAGAAAACCCTGCCTGAAAGCAAACTTCAGAACCTTTTTGTCCAGGGGTCTGTTGGCTGAGGCTGAGGAGCATTTCTGTGAGGAGAAGAGCTTTTTGTTGGGATTCCTTGTATGCCTTGAGCCAGCTTTGTTCCATGGGACAATCCTTGATGCTCCTAATCTGCCCTGAGTGCTGCTCCTCACAGCCAGGTGAAAGCTGATCTTTGCCTGGTCCTGGGACAGCGCTAATGTGTCAGGAACATGTTGGAGTTCATTGGTCACAGATAACTTTCCCAGCACAATCACTTAATGCAGACAGAGCCTTTAAGTGTTGTGCATCCACTGTTGGAAGAGGGTCGTGTACAGTCACTGGCTGTTTTAGCCCATGATTCTGGAGAAATTTGTTCTGGTTTCTTCCATGCTGTGATTAAAACAAACAGCTCTGGCCAAATTAAAATGGGTTTCAGTGCAGTAATGAAAAAATGTCAATTATTTGGCAGGACAGGTGACTGTGGTTCCATTTTTGCTCCCTGCGAATGCACTGGTTGGTCCCTGGGACACATCAGCACAAATCTGCATCACCCCCAGAGCTCGCTGTTACCCAGCACTTGGTTGTGTCTCTCCAACTTATTTTCTTGGCTGTGCTGTCAGTGAAGCCTGAAGCAAAGGATGCTCGCATTTCCCCTTCCCTCATGATTGTTACTACCACTCCAAACAGTCACAAGGAGTGGTGAAACTGAGATGGGAGGAAGAGCACCTCCACATGGCCTTCCATTCTCTCTGTAAACCATTTTGACTTGGGGTTTGCTTATCTTGGTTATTCCAGTGTGTTCAGGAAATAGCTGTACTGCTTAGTTGGGTGTGCCCCATGAACTCCGTTTCCATTCATGGGAAAAGCAGTTGTTGCCCATTTGGCATAGGGGGCTTTTGTAGTGAAGTCTATACACTTTCTCTGGTTTGCGTCATTCAACCTCTAGATAAAGTCAGTATGGCACATCTGTTACTGTGCTGTTTTCTTCTTGGGCAGAGATGTTTCGGACCTGACAGGCTTCCCTGAGATGCTGGGTGGACGTGTGAAAACTCTTCATCCTGCAGTCCATGCTGGTATGTTTCTGCTAGTACAGCTTTTGGTCTAAAAGAGGGCAGGGAGGGTGGGAAGGAGGAGTTGACAGATGCCTTTTTAAGGGTTGTGTGGAAGAACCGAATAATGAGAACAGATTTGCTCCAGGAACAAAAGGAGAGGTGAAAAGCCATGAGGTGAAATGCAGGGTGGCTGAATTACCTCCTTGTTGCTATGCTGGCATCTCTGCAGTTGGCAGAACTCTCTGCCCGGGGCTATAAGTAACAGAGCTTCTCTGTAAATGCCTTTGCAGAGTCAGCTGCAGAGGTGCTGGGCAGGGAGCTCCACAGAGTTTAACCTCTGGGTGGGTGTGATGTGCACCACAAGGAACACAACAGTGTAGGCTTTAGGGATGATTGCTGCATGCTCTGATGTTGTCTGACTCCTTCAGCAGGAAGGATCTCTGATAACTGGTCTGCCTGCACATTAATCCATCTCCTCTTTCATCTCCTGTTGCTGTGCTTGAGGTACCTCAAGTGGAACCTGTTGCCCATCCTGTGTGAGGGCTGGAGACAATCTCCCGTGACCCTGAACACAGGACTGTGCTGTTCCTCACACTCATGTCACCCACATGTTTCTCTGAGTTCTCAGACCCCACCAGCCACCCACACTGCTCATTCTCTCTTTCCTCCCTTGTCTCATAGGGCAGGTGCCCTTTTTGTCTCCCATGAAGTCCTTACAGTTTCAGTGTTTTAAGGGTAGCAGTGAGTGCTTAGAACGTACATTGTTGAGGTTGCTGGTCGGGTTTGGAATACTCTAGGATTTAGCACTGGGGGAAAAACACCTGTTAGCATGGAATTTAAACAGCCAAAGACTCTGTAAAGGGGAATAAAGGAGCAGAGGCTGAGGGTGCTGTCTGAACTAAAATGAAAAAGTTAAGATAGAAAGGCTCTGAGGACAAAAGCACAGTGTGAAGGGAGATGTTGAATTAAATACCTGTTGGTGATTTAGTTCTTTTTTAATGAAGATGCACTGTTTTTTGTAACTAGGCATCTTGGCTCGCAATATTCCAGAGGATAATGCTGATATGAAGAAACAGGATTTCAGCCTTGTAAGGTAAATGTTGGGGGACGTCGTGCAATCCATCAGTAATGAAAAACCAACAGTAGAGCCCAGTCAGCACCGAGGAAGGGGAGCAGTAGGGATTGTAACCTCTGCACACCAGCAGATCTGCAGTCTCCTTTCTTTGCCCTGGCAGGACATACTATGTATTTAAAAATACAATTGTCTACAGGCACCTCTTCAACGCTTGTAGTAAGAGAAAACTAAAACAAGAAAGTTACGTTGTGGTTTGCACAGGGAACTCAGAGGTCTGAATGTCTTCTGGTTCCCTGGGAACATTGAGACGTTACACACAGTCAGAGTAGGGCCATGCTACACGTGTTGTAGAGTTGAGTTCAATACTTTTGAAGCTGGCTCATCTTCCCTCAGGTTGGTTCCACGTGTCTGATCAGATGGCAATTCCTGATTTTGAAATGCTTGCTTAGTAAATATACCCTTTGATATTTGCATAATGTTTACTGAGTTTCAACACATAAATAAAGAATAGACATGGAAAATAGGTCAGGAACACAGCGTTTGTTCAAACAGAAAACACACAGATAAGAGACAGAAAACTTAAACTTTGAGAGCTGTCTTGGGAGCAAGTGAGCTGCATCCAGAAGCTGAAGTAACAAAGTTTGTGCACTAATGTACCAAAGTTTGGGGTTTTATTTCAGTTTTTGTTAGAATGTGTTTACTTAGTTCAGTCACACGGGGGACTTGGGGGCTGTATGTAACTAACTGGTGTTGACATCCAACCAGTGCTTGTGAATGACCAGTTGTACGTCAGGGAGTAGCTCCTGGTTCAGAAACAAATGGCTAAGCTGGACATAGCAAATTGTAGGTGTAGCCAGGGTGGGAGGTACAGTGTGACTGTGGGCCAGAATGCATCTGGAGTTTTCAAATTACTTTGAGAAACTGATGGATGGATTTCTGGGCTGAATTTGAAAACCTGAAATTTAAAACCACAGGAATCCTCTTAGATGGCTCAGCAGTGGTGGCTCTTCAGAGCATGCTGCATATTAAAGCAGGCTCTGCTGAATTGCAGGGGGAATAACGTGCCCTTACATCAGTGACTTACGGTGCACTTGCATCCAGACTGGTAATTTGGATTCAGGTTCTCTTGCAAAAAGCAGAAGTAGCTGATCCTCAGCAGGACTGCCTTTGCAGAGTTGCATAAAATTTGCATATCCAAGTCCATGAAGGAAAGCCTGATACTGATTGTCTTGGTTTGCACAGATAAAAGCATTAGCAGTGTTAAAGTCCACAGATTCCTGATGGTTTGCAACAGGTGAGGAGCATGAATGGATCGGGGGGGAAGGGGGCATTAGAAACAGAAGAGGCGATAAAAGACATTGGAGGAAATTTAGAGATACAGGGGGTTCTAAAAGCCATACTGGAAGCTTATCATCCCTTCTGCTGGAGTTCACATGGAGTGGGAACAAAGAAATATTATAAGTTGGACACAGGGGTACTCATCACAGCAGTTCTGTGCCATACTGAGCACACCTTGGAGTTCAATACTTTCATGTACTCAGATCAAGAGAGTAAATTCTCTTGGATTAAAAACCCTGTTTGTGAAGATCAGAACAAATCCCTCCTTTCACTGCAGGGAAGTGGCTCTGGTAGGATGGGACAGACAAGTTATTACATCATACTTGCTGGAGTACAGACCTGCTTCTAGATCAGGTGGAAAAACTAATTCCAGTAAGGTCCAGTCTTAGCTTGAGAGGGGAAAGTCGATTTTCTCCCCTGCTTTCATGTGCTACACAGCCTTTATGGCATTTTGGCTGCACACTCAGGTTTCATATGTTGTTGGTATTTTAAAAGTCCAGAAGGTGACTTGTAAGTCATTTTCTGCTCTTGGAAAAGTTGTGGAAAATTAGATTGATTGTACTTTGTTTGCAATGGGCCTTTCTTGGGTGCTTGCTCTCTTTTGAGAATTGGTGGATGCCCATTTTCAGTATTGCTGAGAGCCCACTTTGAAGTCCTTCAAAGTGGCTCACGTTGTGCACCAGAGTCACTAAACATTTATATTCAGGCACATGCATTTAAAGAAGCTCTTCCTTTAATCTGGTTGCTGTAAACTGTGATTCTGACATGGTTTGATACACAGAGTTCAGTTGAATGTCATAATGCAGTGTACCATCACTTGCCCCTGGGCTGAGCACCACTCTTGGCCACAGGATTTTATGCTGGTCCCTGATCTGAGAGACAAGACTATAAAATATCTTGTGCTTGCCAAGCCCATTTGGCATTTTTATTTCTTGCTGAATAACCCAGTTTTCCCCCTCAATTCTCAGAGTTGTAGTGTGCAACCTGTACCCCTTTGTGAAGACCGTGTCTTCTCCCGGTGTGACTGTACAGGACGCAGTGGAAAAGATTGATATTGGTAAGTTAAAGGGAGAGCAAATCTGCTTTCCAGACAGACTTTATGTTTCTGAACTCTGAGTGGTCTCAGTTCTTCTCTTTTTGTCTGGTGGTCTTTGCACACCTGTAAAGGAAGTCTGCTCAAGAGCTCAGGAGCTGCAAGGAGCAGGCTGAAGGCATAGTTGGGTAAGCCTAATTGCTTTTAAGCAATTAAAATGGCAGTAACAGTCTGGCAAGGCATGCTGCATGGGGAGGCAAGTCATGCACTGCCTAAAGAAGGAGCCTGAGGGCTGTGCTAGGAAACGCCAGGTGGACCATGCTTCCTGCTGAAAGATGGAGAGCAAGACTAAACCTCTTTTGCAGCCTGACAGTGTAATAGAAATTTAAAAAAAGATGAGCTTTGGAGAGCAGAGCAGAGCCACTGAAAGTGCTCTGAGGACAGGTGAGAACTTCACTGCAGGAAGCCATTAGAGGGAAAGGGGTTGGTCTGAATATGTGGGAGAGTACTCAGGACCTGAGCTGGGAAGCATGGACACCTGCATTAGCATGTTTTCTCTTGCTGTTAGTTATTAACCCCAAAGGCTTGCTGTGCCTTCACTGCAGCATCTCTGCTTGGCAGCCTGTGAACAGCACAGGCACAATTCTGTGCCGTGTGGTTGGATTGGGATTGGATTTTCTTGCAGTAGTTTAGTCCAAATGATGCCCAGCAGAGCTGTCTATTAAATGTTTTATGGAGTAATACTTGCTCTGCATGAAGCAATGCTAGCCTCTACTTTTCCTTTGCAGCAGCCTAGTATCTTGTATGATTTAAAGAGTTGCAATAGCAGTGCAGTCAGACTGAAGGGAGAAGTGTGGCATTTTATCTCACACAGAGGACCTGGGCAAGATTCATTGTTATTTGCAGAGACATTTGGGAACCTCTGTTGTGTGGCAGTGTGAAAGCAAATCTTTCTGCAGACCCAGTGTGAAGAGAATGGTGGTTAAGCTCTGTGTGGGAACAGCCATGTTCTTTGGGATGTGGCTGTGCTGTTGGAAGACATTCTTGCCCCAGTTGCTCATCACAACCTACATCCTGTTCCCTTGCCCCTGTCTGCCAAGCCCAGTCAGTTTGCACCTTCACCAGCAGATTGAGTCAAACTCACCAGCCTTGAGCATTTTGAAGAGCACTCTCACCCCTCTCTGTGCTGGAGGGAGGAGACACATTCATCTGGGACAAAGGTTCAATGGTGCATGTCCCTTCCTGGCCTCAGCCGTGCCTCCTGATGGTGCTGTGTCCAGGAGGGAAGTGCTCCATGCCTGTGCCCCTCTCTTGCAGGGGGAGTGGCCCTGCTGCGGGCAGCTGCCAAGAACCATGCCCGTGTGACAGTGGTGTGTGACCCTGCAGACTACGCTGCAGTAGCTAAAGAGATGGCAGCATCAGGGGACAAAGACACTGCCATGGAAACCCGGCAGCTGCTGGCACTCAAGGTTGGTCACGTTTTCCTGCCGTGAAGAGCTGGGCCAGGCTTGTGTTTAGAGAGGTTCTTTACCTCTTTAAACACTAAATCCTCTGTAAGTTGACGTTCCTAAGTTGCCAAGTGTCCCCCCTTGTGTCCCCAGGCCTTCACCCACACTGCTCAGTACGACGCAGCCATCTCTGACTACTTTAGGAAGGAGTACAGCAAGGGAGTGTCGCAGCTGCCCCTGAGGTACGGCATGAATCCTCACCAGAGTCCTGCGCAGCTCTACACCACGAGACCCAAACTGCCCCTGACAGGTGAGGCCTCGGCCGTGCTGGCCAGGAGGGAGCTCTGGCACAGCTGGGAATGGAGGTGGTTGGACAAGTCTTTGAAACTGAAAGACCATCTTGTACCTTAGTCCAGGGGGTGTCCAGCAGTGTCTTCACAGCTGTTTTATTGTTGAGTGGCACTAACTTTGCAGTTAAAAGTTGAGCTGTATGAGACAGGAAAGCTGCTTTGTTGAGCCCCACAAGACCAATTGCAGCTCTGTGTTCTCTGTTGCTGTAGGATTGTGTGTCCAAGATGCTGTGAACGGATTTATGTAGTGTACTTTCTGCTTGACATTAGATCCAGATTTTGCAAAGGAAAACCTCATCATCCTTTTAAGATGCTTTTCTACTTGCCATTTTCCTTGTTTAATATTTTCCCATTTATTTGTCACTATTCACTCTGCCTAGAAACCAAGCTGTTTTGCTCTAGGCCTGAATTGGTTTTGTTCTTTTTTCTTGTCTTCTTCGATGGATTTGAGCAGAGGGTTATTACTTTGGGCTTGTAGAATGCTGCTTCTGCTGATGGTGGCAGCAGGAAGGAATAGTAGCCCCACTTGCAAATTTGGGACAGGTCTGGTGTGTCTCTCTGCCATTTTACAGGGTGTGCCACTTGCCATTGCTGTAGTGAAGGAAACCCCTGTTTTGGAGGGAAAGCCTAGCTACTCTTGTTCTTGAGACTCCTTTCAGTGTGTCATTGTCCTGCTGAATGAGCAGTGAAGCTTTGTGTTGCAGCATTTCCCCCATTTCAGCTCTGGGATGTCTTAGGAAGCTTTTCCATTCCTGCACTGGAGGCTGATTTACTTGCAAGTCTGCCTTCCAGTATGGCAGCAGAACAGTGCTATGCTCACATCCTCCTGGATGTGGATTATTGTTAAAATGATCTTCTCTCCTCCAGTCTCCTGAAACGCTCACAGTGCTGCCATGTCAGTATGAGCAGTTCTTCCTTCAGGGCCAGAGCAAAACGTTTTGAGAGCAGACTTTTAAATAGCCTTTACTCTTGGTGTGGATTTCTGGGCACTCCACCAGTTGCTGAGGAGCCAGGGTCATTGTACAAGAACAGTTTGTAGTGATTTGAGTGCTCTCTGGGAGAAATCCTTTGTGCTGGCTCTCCAGGCTCTGGGGAGAGGGGTTTGCCTGCTTTAACGTGTCCATGTGCTGTGTTTGCAGTGGTGAATGGCTCTCCCGGGTTCATCAACCTCTGCGATGCCCTCAATGCCTGGCAGCTGGTGAAGGAGCTCAAGCAGGCGCTGGGCATTCCGGCCGCAGCCTCCTTCAAGCATGTCAGTCCCGCAGGTAGGGTGGGACCTGCTCCCCTCCCCCGGGTGTGTGGGCGGGTCCTGGGGCAGGCAGCAGCAGCTGGAGTGCCCTGGCTCGTGTTTCCCACTAGGTGCTGCTGTTGGAGTTCCACTCAGCGAGGAGGAGGCCCAAGTGTGCATGGTGCACGACTTCCACAAGAGCCTGACGCCCTTGGCCTCTGCCTATGCCCGGAGCAGAGGTGAGGGCTCCAGATAACCACAGCAAACCAGCCTGTCCAAAGAGCTGAGCTCGGGGCTCAGCACCTGAGCTGCATCCTCAGCTCTTGCCCTGCTCTTCCCTTTGCACCACACTCCTCCTCCAGAGGGGTTTTGTCCATAAGGATCTTCCTGATTGCCCGTGGGAAGTTGCTTTCCAAGAGAGCAACCCTTGTACGCGGTTTCAAAGAGCTAAAACCACTTTGGATTCTGTTCCTTGGTGAATATAGAAGACCTGTAAGGTGATACATTTTTAGATTTAAATTTGTACATACACACACATATATATGGGGCTGTGACTAAAGGATCTGGATAAACAGCAGTGCTGGTAGCACACTCAGCATTGGGGTGCTCAGGAATATTTAACTTGAGTAGAGATGTTTCTGTCTGGTATTTGATGGGGGTCTTTTTAATGCTTTTGGACTGCAGAGCTCAGAAACAAAAGCTAAAAAGATTAAAAAAAAACCACCTTCCTCTGCTTAGCTGAGATACTTTGCTACGTTTCTCATTTTCCATGGCAGTCCTAGAAAATCTGAAAAAGATTACAAAAATCAAGGCAGACTTCATAAGGAGCACCTTGGCTTGGGTTCATTCTTCACAGACCACCTTTGAATGCTGCTCTCACAAAACCATTGCATGAGTGCTAGAAAAATAAACCCTTAGAATGGCAGGGACAGAAGAATTGACCTTGCTGAGTAGTGGAGCATTTGTGATGGGAGTTGATTTCACCTTAGCTATGCCATTAAATAGAAAATACTATTTTAAAACAGAGAAAGAAAAAGGTTGCTACATTTGTGGATCTGCTTTCTTGCAGGAAAAGCCAGGTGGGAGCATAGCCATCTAAAAGCTTTCCTCTTTTTCCAACTGTCTCCCATCTAAAATCTTTCTGTGTGATCCTTGCCTCTCCTTGTCCTCTTGCCACCAAGAGTACAGCTGAGCTGCTTGCAGTGCTGGAGGTAGTCATTACAGAGTTAGAGCTTTGACAGAGGCAGTGAAGAAGGAAGAATATCTGAACTATGGGAATATATAAAGGTCCATTTGTTTGAGGTAGGATTTTTCGTCCTTGTTGCTTTTATGGCCTCTTTTTTTGGTTATTTTTGCTGTGGGATTAAATTCTTAGCTCTCACAGCAAGTGACTGGACTGTAGGAGTGAAGAGTTTTCTTTGTCTGATGCTGTAGTTTGATAAATGAGTAAAGTCAGGATTTTTCAGGTGCTGATCGGATGTCCTCTTTTGGTGACTTCATTGCCCTGTCTGATATCTGCGATGTGGCTACTGCCAAGATCATCTCCAGAGAGGTCAGTGACAGCAGCAAATCATTGCAGGGTATCAAGGGGAATCATTTCAGATGCAGCCATTGGTTTGTAGCCTTTTTGTTGGAAATTGACCCATTTTACCAGGAAGACTTTTCCTGGGCCATTTGTGTAATCCCCTGGTCTGGAGTACAGAATTTACACCAGTCTTTTGATGCTTTTTTTTTTCCTACCAATTAACACCTGGCTGTGTGCTGGAGCCTGTGAAAAACCAGAGCTGGCAATGCTGCTCTCTACAAGATGATTGCAAACCTCTGGAAAGGAGCCCTGGTTAGGCTGTCACAGGTGTCTGGTTGAGCAGCTGTCATGGGAGACATCAAATACTGGAATGCTGATGGCCAGCCCCTTGCCCAAGGCAGGAATTTGGAAATTGGTTGCTACCTGCCCCTTAGATATAGGCTCAGCCACTTCCCAGGCTGTGCTTTTTTCCTTAGAATCACAGAATCTTCTGGGTTTGGAGCAACCTGATCTAGTGGGAGGTGTCCTTGTCCACAACAGGAGGATGGAGTGAGGTGGCCTTTTCCAAACCAAACCATTCTGTGATTTTATGATGTCAAAAAAAAGAAAGAGCATATTCAGCAGGTTTGTGAGGGTAACATTTGGTACAGTGCTGCTGACAATGGAAAAACCTCACCCATACTGTAAGGCACAAATGTGAAAGTTGTGTATTGCTTCGTGGCACTGATGAATGTAAACTCTCAGTTTCCATGCTCTTAACAGTTCTTTTTCCAGTGTTTTTGCCTCTTCAGGAGTGTCACTGTTGAATAAGGATTTAAGCCATGTTTACTGTTAGGGCTGAGAAGTGGGGATGTCATGGTCAAGCTGTTTCCCCCTGGAGGAGGATATTAGTTGTTAGTTCCATTCTGATTAGTGGAATGTGGGTTGCTTTTTACTAACTTCTGCCAAGAGCTCACAATGCTCTGCTGGTTTTTGTTTCCAGGACTGAAACCCATACTGTAACAGTGCTTTTGCTGTTGTAAGATACAGACAGACCCCAAGAGAGTTCCTTCAGTGCAGGAAATGGCTGGTGGAGCTTCCAGGCTTAGCCCCCGTTTCATTTTTCTCCTGTGGAAGCTGAAATCTCTGTGTGTTGCAGGTGTCTGATGGTGTGGTGGCTCCTGGCTATGAGGAAGAAGCTCTCAAAATCCTTTCCAAAAAGAAGAATGGTGCTTACTGTGTCCTCCAGGTTTGTACCCCTGCTCCAGTCAGGGATGAAGCTGGAAGCACAGACACTTTGGACCTGAGCTGATGCACCTTCACACGCTGCAGCCAGCATGCTTGTCATGCAATATTAATGTTATGTGGTCAAGTCAGTGTCAGGTTGCCTTCTGAGTTCCTACAGTGGTTGTTGGGACCCCAGAAATCACCCAGTTTTCGTGAACATGACTCCTGGATCACAGATTGCTGTCAGGTCCTATTTCTGCTGCCTCTGAGAGACAAATGAGCAGAGAACTTCACTATAGCATCACAAAAAGAAAATCCGAGGCTTAGCTGAAGTTGCAATTGTAGTGTAGCTGCCAGGGGAGCTGAAGAAGATAGCTCAGGAGCTTCAGGCAAGAAAGAAGGAAATTACAGACAGTCTTGGCAGCTGATTACCTCCTGGAATTCAATTAACTTTGCAGGGATGAGGTCATGTTGGTGAAGCCTGTATCTTCAGGGCTGAATGCAGAGCAGTGCTAAGGAAAGTTGGTCTAAAACATTTCAGTGGATTAGGAAAAGCACATAAAGCGTGTGCACACTCCCATTTAGAGCTGGTCACCTTAGTCTGGGTTGTTTCCTGTCTGAAACCTCAGCTAGAGCTCCCAAAATCCTGAATAAGGCCATGCATGGGTGGACCTGAGTGCAGTGTCACAGTTCCAATTACCCTGATCCCTGTGCTGGTGTAAATTAATTGTGCTTCCAGCTTGGATGGAGATGTGCCCCAAGAGTGCAGCTCTGGAAAGAATCACATTCACTGTTCCTTGAATGCCAGAGGGCTGGGAGTTGTCAGCTTGAGGCATGTAGGAAGCAGCTCCAAATATCCCTGCCTTCCTCTGGAAGGCTCTGTGTGTGTGCATGTTTTTCCCCTTTGTGTGGAAACTGGAAGACTGTGGGCTTTGGTCTAAAAGTGTTTCATTGGCCTGTCCTTGGCTCTCAGATGGATCCCCGCTACGAGCCCGATGACCTGGAGGTCCGAACCCTCTATGGCCTGAACCTGATGCAGAAGAGGAACAACGCGGTCATCGACCGGTCGCTGTTCAAGAACATTGTCACCAAGAATAAGAACGTGAGTGTGGGACATAAGTGAGCTTGGAGACACGTGGAATGAGTGAACTGCTGTGCCTTCATCAAGGAATTTACCGCTGGGCAATTTTAAGAGCTCCTCAGATGTTTTAATGAGGTTTGACTGGCTCTTACCAAGCAATGCAGCAGATTTTCTGGACCTAATATACTTGGGTAAATCAAGATAGCTTTCCTTTGTTTTGATACCTTGGATAAATAAGAGGACCTTTCCCATTATCTCAGCCTACCACAATATTTGTAAATACTCTTTGTAAATAAGAAGCTGCTGTGTGCCATTTTTTATGGTGAGGCAGCCATGTGCTAAGGATTTGTCACATCTCCTGACTCATTGTTTACATCACCCTGTTGTGTGCGTGGTTTTGTATAAACTCTGGCCTGGCTGCTATTACTCAGCAATTGGAGCCCACATCACCAGAAAGTTTTCAGTGATTTTTTTTGTTTTGTCTCTGATCTCATTCTCATTAAAAAAACAGACATTAATGAGGACATGATTAGTCATGGGCTCACAAGCAAGTTCACATATTGAGGTAATAAAAATAGTTTTCATAAATTAGGAATGGAACTTAATACAGATTTTGGGAGCTGGTTTAATTGTTGTGGTCCTGGTTTTTGCCTGTGAGCACAGCTGATGGCAGTAAATGCAGAGTTTTCAGGCTTAAGGCCAGTGGTGGAACCTGCTGAGATTGAGTCTTAGCCCTGAGATTTAGGAGGTCAGCTGCCAAACCAATCATCTATGGGTCTTAATCGAAACAAAATTTGCTGGTATTTGAACAAAACGGGGTATTTTTAGCTACCTTGTTTTCCCTGTGTGTGATTCAGTACCTGTGCTGGCTGGGGCTGTAGCGTGAGTGTCGGGGTGGCGTTGACAGCAGTGCTCTGTTCCAGCTGCCCGAGGCCGCCGTGCGAGACCTGATCGTGGCCAGCATCGCTGTCAAGTACACCCAGTCCAACTCGGTCTGCTACGCCAAGGATGGGCAGGTGGGTCACTGCAGCAGGGCTTTCCCCCCTCACTGCTCACAGGCAGGCCTGGAAAACCCTCCAGCACACGGGGGAGCTGCTGAACAGGGCCAGAGGAGCTGCCCTGCACAGTGCTGTGCAGAACTGTTGTTTCTCAAGAGGCTGCTTCAAAACCTTGCTGTCGTTTTTTCATGGTAGTGGCAGGGCTGGCTCTTTCGTTGGTGGGGTGGGAGAAGCTCTTACATGCTTCTGCACTGTGGCCTTGAGTCATTTCTTTCTAACTACCCTGCTCTTTCACATCACTTTTCTCAGGGACTGTTGTAGTTGGTGTAGAGCCTTAGGAAATTTTCAGTAGGTTTCTCAGCTGGATTCTGACTGTTCAAGTGGTTCTTTATTTTCACTTTCTCCATAGAAAGATGGGATTTGCTTTCTTTTTTTCACCCCTCTGGGGTAATAAAAATCTTCTGGTCTCCCTGATCATATTCTTTTAAAAAGCTGATGATGGATGTTGGAATTTATAGGAGCATTATCAAATGTGTAATTAAGATTATTAATCATATGGTCACACAGTGCTTTTGGGCTGGAAAGGACTTTAAAGCCTATCTCATTCCACCCCCTGCCATGGCAGGGACACCTTCCACTATCCCAGGGTGCTCCAAGCCCTGTCCAACCTGGCCTGGAAGAATTCCAGGGATGGGGCAGCCACAGCTTCTCTGGGCAACCTGTGCCAGGGCCTCAGCACCCTCACAGGGAAGAATTTCTTTCTAGTATCTAACCTAAACTTACCATCTTTCAGTTTGAATCTTGAATTTTTAAAAAGTCTGTTCTTATCAGTTGTCACCAGTTGTTCAGCCTAAATAATTTACCTAAAAGTTGGTGTAAATGTATTGCAAGTTGTATTGTTGCCCAGCAGATCATTCTTGTAATGGTGCTGTTTAGCTGGCTCTTTGCTCTCCATGGAAGTTTTTCAGTAGGCCTGGATTACTTAAAAAAAACACAGAAGAAAAATACAGAGAATGCTTTTGAGCTTTGGTACATCATAAATCAGCCAAATGGATCAAAGAGTGAACTCCACAGGTAGAGACTGAGGTGCAGTGCTCTCCTTGCATTGGCACTGATTTGCGTTTGTCAGGCTGTTGGTACAGCCTGAAAAAGCTGCAGTGCTGCCTCACAGGACTTCCTGGGGTCATACTGCTGTGTGGTTCCTCAGATGTCTCTGGAGATCCAGCATGTGTCTTTTATTCTGCTTTATGTTGGGCTTTTTTTGCTTTTCAGTGATGCTGTGCACTCAGTATTAGATCACATAGCCCCAGAACAAAGGTGTTGCTGTCTTTGCTCCCTTCCCCTCATCACTGCAGCAATTTCCAATTTCCCCGGTGCTTTGGCAAGTCTGTGCTGAGCGTGGTGCCGCAGATGTTTCCAGAGTGTGTGTGGTAATGGATGTACCACATGGGAGGGAGAGGGCAGGAGGGAGCAGGGAGAGGCAGCCTGGGCAGCCAGGGATTCAGCTGGCTGGGCTGCAGAGGTGGCTTGCAGGTTTTCATGTGGAAAGCTCCACGTGGCTACACTTTATCTGCTCTTCCAGGATCTCACCTGGCTTGGGTTACATGAGCCAAGCCTGGGAAGTCCAGCTTCCTTTCAGTCCCATTGCTTTTGGTTTTCCAGGGGTTATTTCAGCCTCACAGCATCCCTAAGAAATGGGGATGCCTAGGAGGACTCTGGTGTATGAGACATCCAGAATGTTTAACAGCATGGCACCACTGGGTTCAGGAGTGGACCAGCCCCTGCAGCAAGGTAGCTGTGCTAGTACATTCCAGGGAAGTGTGGAGTAGGAAGCATTTCTGGACCTGAGTGTCACTTAATTAGCTGCCACTAATTGCAATAAACACTTCCACTTGTTCTGGCTGACTTTCAGCTTGTACTACGTTGATTTACACTTGCTTTAATGACACCATCATGTTTTAAATTAGCAATTTAAAATTATTCTTTCTTTATTCTCTGTACAGTAGCATAAAACAAACCTGTTAATTTACCTTACGCTTTCCCAGTGACTCCACTGTTTTGTTTGTCTTCCCAATGGTCAAGTGCTTTATTAGATTTTTATATTTCCAAGTGTCTTTAGGGTTTTTGTTTTCATTCATTATCCACGGTAAATCTGAGTAAACCCAGACCAGTCTGGATCATTTTGCAAGAATCCTTTGGGCAATATCCATCTCATCCACTCTGTGCTGTTGCACAGCATTCCAGCTATGGAGAGTGTTTGACTCTCCTGTGAACCAAAGTGTTTTTAGTCAAGTAATTCTTAATTTTCACCCAATCTTTTTTCTGTTAAGTGATAGATTCTTTTTTTTTTCTACTCACCCTGTGCTGCTGTCTCCTTTCACTGCTCACACTTAATAGGCTCTGCTTAAGCACTTTTGGATTCCCAGGAGATTCAGCTCTGAAAGAAACATAATTAATTTTTGTGTAGGTAAGGGGGGGGAATGGCTCCTTTGGGGAGGATTTTGAGGTTTTGGCTGTGTTTTTGTGTGGGGGAAGGGCACCACGTGGGGCAGGGAGTGATGAGGTGTAAGAAGAAGGATTTTATAAAGTGAAAAAGGCAGGGGAATAGGTACAGGCCAGTGTGAGGGGAGATGCAGGTACAAGTCTAGAGGTTGTGTTATTAAGCAGAAGCTCAGCCTACTGATATCTCTTCTTTAGACCAAAATTCCAGGCTGGGTTGAGGAAATCTTCTCCAGCAGTGTTCCATCAGAACCTGTGCTTTTAAAAAAGGCAAAACAGTGGCTTGAACCAATGTTACAGATAAACCTCTGTAGATTTGGGAATGCTTGTGAAGAATTTACAGGCTGCATCACTTTGATCAACTGAAGCACAAAGTCCTTGGCATTTTGGAGTTGTTGAATGCAAGCCAAAATTTAGTTATTCATCTCTTGACAACATTTAGGTCACAAAAAAAATGAGATCTTTTGAGTGGTTCACAGAGGAAAGGAAAAGGCTCTTCTAGGAAGATTTTTGGATGCTGACAGGTAGCAGAGCACCCTGTTCCATCACAGGAGTGCCAGGCCACAGCTCCCAAGGACTTGATGAAGATTGAGACATTGTTCTGGCTGGGAAAGGACACAGGACATCCCAAATATTAAAACTTGGCAATGTTTCGTGGTATTTTGGCCCCTGCTATCAGCAATCAGTCTGGGGTACTCTGCAACATCTGCATCCACAGCTGAAATTCCTGCCTTAGCCTAGCCTTGCTAGTCCCACTCTGAAGGGCTGGGTGGCAGTTCCTGGTGTGCTGTGAGACACAGCCAGCCCTCTCCTTTGTGCAGGGAGGGAGGATAAACCTCTGTGGAAGTGATAACACCACAGTGTGCAGCTGCTGTCGAGCTCTTTTGGGGTCCAGGGTCCCCTGCAAGTTTTCGTGGGTGCAGTGAGAGCAGAGGTTGGACATCAGCAGTGTTTGTCAGGAGGAAGGTGCCACTAAACCGTAAGAAACTTTGTGTCTGTTCAGTGTTTGTGCTACCACCAATATCCCTGTGGGTTTATTATGCTCTGATGACTTCAGTTATGGCTGAGCAGATTATATCCGATAGCAGCCCAAGCCTTTCATTTGCTCCTTGGGGGAACAGGATCCAGCAGAATGTTTTGTGGTTCTGGTAAGAGGTGAAGTCACCGTGTCTTGATGAATGGGAAGACAAATGAGTCATTCCTTTGAGGGCAGCCTACAACTTATGGCTTTACCATCTGTCCCAATCTGAGCTGGGAACTCTGAGGCACTGGCCAGCACCTCGAGCCTCAGCACTGTGTCCCTGGAGAACAGTCTGGGGAACAGCTCAGCTGTGGCTGAGCAGGAAATGATGGGGGAGACTTGTTTCCTGTCAGATCTCCAGGTTGAAACGGCAGGAGCTCTCTGTAGGAAGTGGGACCCACAGGATGGACAAAAGTTACCAGCCCAAGTCTGACATCCCTGGTGGCTGGGTCTGGCTGCAGAAGATGAGCCAGTGCTGTATTTTCATAGCAGCTTCCTCGAGATAAAACCACTGTGTGGATTTTGCTTATCTGTTAGAGATCAAGCACAAGTGCTGTTAAACAGAGTTAGCAGCAGCTATTTCAAAAAGCCTGGGTTCTGGCAGATGGCAGCATAGGAGATGTGTGGTAGCTGCAGGGCCTTGACAATTCATGGAATGTAACAGTGCCAGTGGCCAGCATTCCTGAGTGAGCAGTGGGTTTTCTTCCTTACCAGCCTTGCCAGACAAACTGCCCCTCATCCTCTGCACCTCTCAGCTGATGTGGTTAAGCTGTGTGTGCCTGACTCAGCGGAGAGGTGATGGTGTTTGGGTGACCTGGGCTCAGACATTAACACTCTGACTGAAGTGCCCCTTTCCAGAAGAGGCAGGAAGCCATAATTGTATCACTCCCCTGAGGTTAAGGGTTTGACTCCGATGGCTGGGGCTGTGTTATTTAGAAGGGTGAAAAAACATAAGTGTTTTGAGTGTGACTGTCAGCTCAAAAGGGCTGTAGAAGTTAGCAGTGCAGACAGCTGGGCCTGTAACCAATTTACAGGATCAGGAATGCAGGCATTCCCCAAGTTTCTCCCACTACTTACCTACACTTTCTATGCTTGGGTGAAGAGCAGCTAAACTGGGGGAGGTCTTTCCTAGCAGCCTGTCTGCAGTACAGCTGTGGCTCTGATGTCTGTGTGTCCTACTCCTCTGCTCCAGGTTGTGGAAGTCGAGACAGCCACGATACTCAGAGTGCTTCAGTAAAACTTCAGAAGGCTTCAAGCCATCAGGACCTTGTTATCTGGAAGTCTTTCATACCTTTTCTATGTAGCCTCCCAAAGGCAGCTCCACACAGCTCTGGCTCTTTGCCTCCTTCTCTCTTCCTTCTGCAGTTCCGGCTCACTCCGTCCTGTCCCCAGCACAGCCACCTAACCCTGTCTGTCCCTCGTACAGCAGCTTACCTCGTGTCCCTCTCACAACCTCCTGTCCCTTCCTCCTCACAGCACGGCCAGCAGACTCCATGTGACTCCAGCTGACTCTGTACCAGCCAACTCACTCTTTTATCACACCATAGCTGTGAGGGCAAGGCTGTTCCCACTCTTTGATAATTACATCAGAGGCAGGGTTGCCTTTTAGCACCGTCTTTATCCATCACCCCCCATCTGTCTCCGCACACCAGGTGATCGGGATCGGCGCGGGGCAGCAGTCCCGGATCCACTGCACGCGCCTGGCCGGGGACAAGGCCAACAACTGGTGGCTGCGGCACCACCCGCGCGTGCTGGCCATGAGGTTCAAGGCGGGCGTGAAGAGGGCCGAGATCTCCAACGCCATCGATCAGTACGTCACCGACACCATCGGAGAGGTGAGGGCTGCCCCGGCTCCCCCGGCAGCACAGCTCCTGCCACACCAGCTCTTGGGGTGGCACTGAGGCCTGGTGTGTGTTGTGGTGGGTGACTCCAAAGGGCTGGGGGATCCTGGGCCCAGGATGGTGGTCTCCCAAGGTCATTTACTGGCCCAAGGCCAACCCAAGGTCATTTACTGGCCCCGTGGCATAGTGTCCTGATTTGCCCCTCCCAGACTGCACCCACAGCCCCGGAGCTGGAGCCTGCCCTGTGCCTCAGTGAGCGGCTTGGCTTCAGCTCCTGGTTCTTCCAAGCAGTGAGGATGGGTTAAAGCTCCAGCTGATGTTCCAGTTCTCCCTGCCCTGTCAGTGGCATCTTTTCACACAGAGCTGGCACTTTGGATGTGTGGCATTTGTGTGGCACTTCGGATTCTCAGAATCCCTCTGACCTTGCCGTTACAGGCCATGGTGAGACAACAAAATACTGTGTCCTTTTTAAGTATCAAAAACCAAGAGCTGGATTAGGGAGCTTGTGAATCACCCTGTGAGCAGTTACTTGTTTAAAGGGGTAAGAACTGGATCAGTTGCTCTTCCAGAAGGTGAATCATAAACTGAGCTGCCGTTGGTCGTGGATTACGTCATCTACCAGATGCCTGCTGGCATTTATGGAGCAGCACACTGCAGGCAGAGCATCTTGGAATTCAGGAGGGAGAGAGGGAGTCCCTCAGGTCCTGTGGTGAGGAGAGGGAAGGAGTGACAAGAAAGAGCTGATGGTGGTGGTGTGTTTTAAACCCCCGGTATGAAGTTGCCAGCAGCAGAGTCATGGAGCAGAAAGCCCGGGATCAGAGGGAGGCCGTCACTCATCCCCCTGGCAGGGAACTGCCAGGAGCTGTGTGCTCTGGGGCTGAGCTGGCTGCTCGTGCCTGCAGGATGAGGACCTGGTGAAGTGGCAGGCCTTGTTTGAAGAGGTGCCCAAGCAGCTGACGGAAGCAGAGAAGAAGCAGTGGATTGCCAAGCTGTCTGCTGTGTCCCTCAGCTCCGATGCCTTCTTCCCTTTTAGGGATAACGTCGACAGAGCCAAGCGGGTAAGGCCATGGCAGGGCCAGGAGGCTGGGGTGGCTCCAGGGGAGTGGCTGTGCAGCCTCAGCTTTTCCTTTTGTGTGCACTGCTGAGCAAAATCCCTGCACTAGGATAGCAGGTCCTGGGAAGGATGTTCCTGGTGGTTACTGCTCTCACATGGGCAGTGATTATCCAGTCATTGCTCAGTTTGTTGATTTGGAATGAATAGAGGATTAAAGTTTATTAAACCATTTAGGAGTATCAAGCCAAGGCCTGTTGCTTCCAGAGGAAGCATTTTAGGGTTGTTTCTGAGCAGCAGAGAACTTCCTGCTCCCTTAAGGAGCAGCTTTGGGGATGGAAGCCTTTGTTCAGTGGGATGTGGATGAAGGACTGGGACTGCCAGCTCCTTCTGAGGGGGATTTTGGGTTTCCCTCCTCTGATGCTGGCACTCCTCCCTGTCTGTGCAGAGTGGAGTGCAGTTCATCGCCGCCCCGTCGGGCTCGGCTGCCGACGATGTCGTGATCGAGGCCTGCAATGAGCTGGGCATCACCCTGATCCACACCAACCTCCGTCTGTTCCACCACTGAGCCCTCTCTGGGCACAGCCTCACCAGCAGCCAGCCCCCAAATGTCACTGCTGTCACTGGGAGGCTCCTGCAGCCTGTGCGTAGCAAGAGTTGGTCACTCTGTGAAGAGGCCTTTCCCCGTGTTCAGGGAGAAGGAAGTGGTGCAAGTTGGCTTCCAGTGTAGAAAATCAGTGTCTTTTGCAAATAAACATACAGTTAGCTATGTGCTGTCTGCGTGGTCCCTGTCACCCAAATTCTGTGTCCTCAGGAAAAAGGTTTATTTTTCAGGTAGGTTTTATGGTCCAGACTCTACTAATTCATCAGATGGCCTGTGGAATGGTATGAAAGCCTAGCTTCTGCTCAGCTTCTCCTGGAACTGATAAAGATCTGCATTGTCCTGAACTAAGTTGGGTCGGTGGGTTTTTTTTTTCAGTCAGCAGGTACTTCTAACCCATTATCCTCTTCCCTGGGAGGAGAGGGGGGAGCAGGTCTTTTCCAGGAGGCACTCCGGGGTTTGGTGCTCTGAATCCTGCCCCACACTCTGTGCTTTGGCAGTGCTACGTTGCTTTCTCCAAGGTAGAATACCCATTGACAGGCCTGTCCCCATACTGGGAGCACAGCAGAGTTCACAGGCTGGAATGGGGGAAGTGTCTGGAGCCACTTCCTTTCTCTGCTGTCTGCAGTTTGCATTAAGCAGATTTGAATTGAAGTTTGGGAAAAAGCAAAGTGCAAATCTGGCGCACAGTGAGAGAAGTCAGGGATGAGCCCAGACACATTTTTGTTGGCAATCTCTTGTTCTCTTTCTGGTTCCATTTTGTAAAATCTGTTCGGTTTTGCCCAGGAGCAGCCCAGAGTTGTTCAATAAACACTTCTGTGGGCTCACCTGTCAGCTGGTGTAGAGCAGGGAGGGTGCACGTGTGCCCTTGGCTCAAGCAGGGCTGCCCAGGTGGGAAATGGACCTGGGAGAGGGGAAATTTGGGGTGTGCTGCTGCCCCTGCTGCTGACTTGCTGTGACTGTGGCCAAGTCTTTTGTTTAACCTGATTGTCTGATCCAGACTGGTTCAAATGGAGCAAGGCAAAGAGAAACTTCCCAGGTGAGTTATTTAGGATACCATAATCCAGACACTGGTTTTGACATTGTCATTCCATCTCCTGTTCCAGCCTGAAAAGGAGCAGACTCCTCTCTTTTCTGATCTCTACAGTGGATTATTTTCTGATCTCTACAGTGGATTATTTCCAAGTGACTGGATTAGACAGCACCTGGTAGAGAGCATCCTACTTTTTTGGTATGGATTAAGACAGCAATCCAAAGTAAAAATTGTCCATTTCTTCCTGGCTGGCCCCTTTGCTGTGCTAACCCAAACCCTGACCTCTGACTGTTTTCTGTGCTCTTGCTTCCTGTGAATTGTCACTGCCTGGAGTTTTACTTTCAAAGTTGGGGTTTGGGATTCTTCCACAATGTTCCTTACATGTCTTCTCTGTCCCGCTGTTGTGGCTGTAGCTGGCACAGACCCTGCTGTGATGTTCTCTGGGGAATCTCTCTGTCCATTCTTTACCTGCATCTCCTACAGCATTGGCTCAAACAGAGACTGGCAGTCTCCTGTTCTGTGTATTCCCCTGATCCTTTGTTTGCTGTCCCTGGGGCACTGTTTGTTTTACTGAAGGAAGTTAATAGGTACTGATCTTCCAGGTGAGATCTGCAAGAGATAGGAAAAGTCCACCTCAGCTGATACCTCTCCAGGACCTGTCTGCTGTCTTACTGTGCTGGATGACTTGTACACAACATCTCAGCACCTGCAGAGGGATGGTTTTGCCTCCTGCTGTGCCTGTGGGAAGGTTAAAGGACAGGCAGGAGCTGTCAGAGGGGGGAGATTGGATTGTTTAATGTCCCAAACAAGAGTTCTTGACGATCCTGCCTCACTTGAGTGGATAAAGGTTGATAAAAATCTCTGGTCTGCTTCCAGGTGTGAGGTGACTTCACAGGAGTGTCTCTGGGAAGGGCTTGTCCCCTGGGCTGCAGTGGCCATTTCAACTAGCCTGGCACCTTCCTCTGAAGCTGTGGGAGTGGTTGTAGGAAAGGGCTGTGGTGGTCTCCAGGTGTCCCTCCTGAAGCCTGCAGATCTGCTTCTGCCTTGGATGTTTGCAGGGATTGAAAGCAGACTGTGAGCTCTGCTTGGTGTCTGTTTCCCAGAAGGAAGGGAATGCAGGGAATGTCCCTTCAGCTGATGTGTTCTGAGGAGCAGCTGCTGCCAGGCTGGGATTTGCACTGTCACCGTGTGGCACCTTGCCCCTGGCAGGTCCTGTGCTGACAGGACAACAGCCCCCAAAATGTGGAAGTGAACAGAGAGCAGGGAGGAATCATTCTGGGCTTTGGCAGGCACTAACAGAGGGGTTTTATTCTTTTCTTCAGCCAGCTGCAGTAGAGAGCCCTGACTCTGGTTGTCCTGGGGTCCACCCAAAGCTGAGGAGACAAGCCCTGTGGAGATGTGCCTCCTCTTCTGGAAAAAGCTGCCAAGGGCTTGAATTCTGCAGGGCCTGGCATGGCTGTGAGCACCCTGTGCTTTAAGGCACAGACAAACCTCTACAGGGAGCTTGGGGAGAAGTGCTGTTTCAATGATTTTATCCTCAAATGCTCCCTGAGGGCAGGGGAGGTGTTTGCTTCTGGTACAAGAGATGTGGCTGAGGAGAGGAGGTGGGCTACAGACTCCACTTCTGTGTGTTGGTGAATTAGTGACAAAGTGACTGTGAAAGGATTGTTGCAGAGTTTTCTGTGGTGCAAGGTATGTAGCCCTCACTTGGGAAAACCAATCTAGTTTAATGGGAAATTGCTCCCGTGTGTCTACATCAGACCAATTTTAGTTCTCAGGCTTTTTAGGGACATGTTTGGTGTTAGAACACTGGTGGGGTAGAAGTGACTGCTGCTGCAGCCCCCCTGCTCTTTGCAGAGGTTCTGGGTGCTCTGTACATAGCAATCCCTGACAGGAAGTGCCACAGGTCAAGAAGCCAAATCATATTTTTGTGTGATGCTTTATTGGGTCCAGAGAATCTCAGAAACTGGAGCAGTACAGTGCGTGTGCAGCCAAGGGGAGGGGCCTGAGCAATCCTGACAGGACCTGTCCTGTTCTGCCTTTGCAAAGGCTGTACAGGTCCTGGCAGCGCAAGCAAAGGGACTCACTGCTGGCTTGGCTCACTCTAATCAAGACTGGCTTTGTTTGCAAAAGGGTTGTGAGGAGCATTCTGTCTGCCTCCCTTCCCACCATGAGGTAGAAGAACAGGAGAGAAGAAAGAGCCCTGTGCCTGTAACACCCAGGCTTAGACCCAGCTGGTGCCCAGCTGGTGTGGTTCAACACATTCAACTTCACAGGTTTGGACAGGCTCACTAATTCTGACAACTCAGCCCCTGAAAGCTCATTTAATTCTAGGTATGGAAGCAGCTCTAGCTCAGCTCAGTTCATGTGCAAAGCAGGGGCTCTTTGCCTTTCCCTCCCTTCCCCTGTTGACCCAAAGCAAGCCTGTGCCTCCTGCCCCTCCCATACCTCCCCCCTGTCTGCGCTCTGTGGGGGCAGGGGTGCAGCTAGAAGCCTTTAATTAACAAACTGCTCTACCAATATTCTCTCCAGGTTTACTCCACTCTTCTTGGGGATGTTTGTTCCATCTTGTGTCAAGGCAATGTTACTCCAGCTCTGAATCATCTCGCTCAGAGTTATCCACCTCAGAATAATCCAGCTGAGAATAATCATCTTCATCCTAAATTCCACGGCAGCAAAGAGAATCGCTTAAACTATATGTCTGGTTTGTAAATCTTTTTATTAAAAGAGTTGGTTTTTTTTCTTTTCCACAGTAGTAAAGCTTTGGCACTTACAGTATAAAAATAATCACTGATCATAATTACACCAAATTCCTCTTTTGTCAACTGCATACTAAGTGTCTTCCATACATTTTATTCCCATATAAAAACACTTGAAGGTCAGGGGAACAAAACTGATAAATAACAGTATGAGATATAAAGATACAGCTAGAAAAATACTAGGATCATCAAGAAAGAATTAGGACTGTGCATATTTTAAATATCACAGTGATTGGATTTGCTGTTCCTATCTTACTGCTGGCTGCATGCTTATGTGAAAGCAGAAGTGTTTGGTGGACTTTCCTATCCCTAAACCTCAGTATTGTTGTACTCAAATGTTCGTGCATAGCACAGGAACCTTGAATTTATACACCCTCCCTCCCCTGTAGTATTTTGATCCCCCACCAAATTTGTGATTTGCCCCCTCTCCCCCTCCTCCCCTTTTTTTTTTGCCCCCTTTAAATTTGAAAATATTGACTGGAATTCAGCACTTTGAGCAAAACCAAGACAATCGCTACCAATCATGAGAAAAGTCTGAAACACTCCAAGAGTGGCGCTTGGAGAAGCTGTGAGTTGAGCTTAAGCTGGGAAAATGGCTCCAGAGCAGGGGGCCATTCTCACTAGATGCAGTTTTGCTAGCATCACTCCAGTTTGGATGGTAATCGTGGCACATAGGGATTTATACTTTGGTTTGTCTGTTGCCATGGCCGCAAGAAGTCTTGCTTGATGTTACTTTCCCCGTGGATGTTGTGTGTCTGCCTGTACATCTAGGGGCATGAAACACTCAATGGGGCAGTTGACGTTCTGTCAGGAGGGAAGGAAAGTTAGAGTTAGCTCAGTGAGAGCTCTGTCCTGGGTGTGGTTGGTGCTGGGAGCTGTTGGCAGCGCGTGGGGCTGTTTTTCCCAGCACAAAGCACACAGCTGGAAATCACTCCATGCACTACTGCCTCAGAGCATGCATCGAGGCCCTGCTGGGACTGTGGCACTGCCAGTGTGTGTGGAGGGTGAGCTCAAGCAGGTGTGTGTGCCCTGGGGCCGCCATGCACTACCGGGGACCACGAACCCGCGCGCTGCCCTCGCCCTGCAGCGACCCCGCCACCTGTGCCAGAATCACACCAGGGTGGGACAGAGAAGGAAAGCTGTACTCACAGTGTTGGTGGCCTGGTGGTATCTCTGTGTGAACTGTGTGTAGGTGTGGCCAGCAGAGCCTTCGGGGGCCACCTCCACGCTGGGCCTGCGGCAGTTGTCACAGCGCCAGCCCTGCAGGGACACAACGGGCCCGTCAGTGCCATGGCCAAAGAGCTGCCAGGGCTCACAGAATCCCACACTGGGTGGGCCTAGGAGGGAGCCAAAAGCTCATCCTGTTTCACTCCCCTGATGTGGGCAGGGTCACCTTCTACTGTCCCAGGTTGCTCCAAGCCCCATCCAGCCTGGCCTTGGACACTTCCAGAGATTCAGGGGCAGCCACAGCTTCTCTGGGCACCCTGTGCCAGGGCCTCACCTCCCTCACAGGGAAGAGTTTTTCCCAATATCCACTCTAAATCTATCCTCCTTCAGCTTATAGCCATTAATTCATGAGAATTCATATATCAGGCTAGAGCCACCAGCACCAATGAGGCTGCTCCTGTGTTACACCACACAGGCACTGATGCAAGTACTTCAGCACTCCTAATTACTTTTCTTCTTACCATGGGCCTGTTTTGGCCCCTTCCATGGCCTGAAACACAGCAGTCTGAGAAGTGCAGCCCAGCACAGCCTCCCCTGTCCATCCCCTGTGTCCAAGCTAACACATCCCTCCCCCTTACCTGCTGTCCTCCGTAACAAGTGCAGGAGCAGATGGCCCCAAAGTACTCCTTCTGCCACTGCTCCCCAACGTGGTACATCTTCCCATCGTCATAGCACGTGGTCTCATCTGTGGAGGCACAGGCAGAGCTCAGGTACAGGGCCTGGCTTGGCTTTAAGCATTCTCAAAGCAGCCTGGTGATCAGAAGGGGATCCCCTGGGGAAGCGTGCTGCCCTTGTCTGACCAGAGGCTCCCCGACTGGCAGGGGAACACCAGACATTCACAGCTCTCCAGACACTTTAACCTACAACAGGGGGGTGTTTTCCTGACAAGAGCAATGCTGTTGAAGTCACAACGTGAAGGCCAGAGGAGCTGGAGGGGACAGGCCCTGCAGGAAAGTCCAGCTGGGGTAATCCACACCTCTGAGGGCAGTGACCTGGCCCTGGTGTGCAGCTCCAGGGCCAGAGGCAGACAGGTGCTCAGTGTGCTGTGACCTGAGCTAACAAAAGCTTTTCTACTTTTCAAGCTCAGGACAGGGAGATTTATGCCTTCATCTTTTGTGAGAACAGACTGAAGCTGTCACCAGTTCAGCCTGAATCAGACACACTGATAATCTGCTTGTCCCCCTGGCAGGACAGAGCTGAGATGCTGAGGCTTCCTGAATGAGAGCTCAGACTAACAGCAGAAAGACACTTACGAGGTTCACACTTGAATTCGCCTTTTCCATTGCCAAGGCAGGTGCAGCTCATCATCTGGCCATTCTCCCCTTGCCTGTCCCACTTCTCCCCAATCTTGTAGTTAACTCCATTGTCATGGCACCACTCTGGAGAAGGCAGAGGAACAAGAAACAGGAGTTATCACATATGCAGCAGGAGGAAAGCAGTGTTGTATTGTCTCAGGAAAGGCAGGAGAAAGAATCTTCTCAGCTCATCTAAGTCCCAAGGAGGAAATGGGTTCAGCTCCTGCAGTTTTTAAACTGCTGAAGGCTGTTTCAGCTCTGGGAAATGTATAGAGGCTCTTGGGGAAAAAAGCAGGATGTGACAAAGAGTGGGGAGAGGAGAATTTGGTTCATAGGAGGTGAAAAGAAATGAAAAGGAATTTAATAGATGTGGGGCAGGAAAGGAGAGAAAAATACTGAAATGCTCTTTTTTGTGCAAATACCCAGCATAAAATTTACCACAATCTTGCAAGACACAATGGCTAAGCCATGTGTATCAAATAATGAAATATAAATATTAATCCTGTAAAATAAGCATCTCTTCCTGTAAAATTAAGTGTCTTTACATAGACTCCTCTAAATCTATGCAAATTGCAGAAATACTCTCTTTGCTGAGCTTATTCCACAATTTAAAAGCCTAATTTCAATTAGGTGGGTATGTGTGGTGTTAAACTGCTCAGTCATAGACTTTTGTTCCATTCCCTTATGTCAAGTTGGATATTTTTCCATGTAAACCACAGTTCTGCAAAGAATAAAACTTAATGCCCTGGGCAGAAGTGTTAGAAAATTAGAAAACTGGTTTTGCAAGCTGCTTTGCAAAGGCTGCCCGCAATGCAAACCAGATTTATTTTAATACCAGCACTGGCTGTAATACCCACTGAAATCCACACTTTCCCATATTACCTAGATATGGCTGGCAAGGTAAAAAAGTCTCTTATCACTACGATATTGCTTGTTGCTGATGGCAAATCTAGATTAGCTGCACAGCTCAGAGGTTACCAAAGTTTTCCATCACTTCTCATGATGCAAAACACCGCTTTGGTTTAAGCACTCCAGATCCTGCCTTCATTTGCATCATGTTTGGCTCAGGCTGATTCTGTCAAACATGGCACTGGTGGTGGGGGAAAGTGGGGATGGGGATGGTTAACAGCAAGCCACTCACTAGAGGAGTCACATCTGAAGTGGCCACTGCCAAAGCCTAAACACTGGCACCAGAGCTTAAAGCCGGTTTCAGATAAGCGCTCCCATTCCTCGCCAATGGAATAGAAGGAGCCAGTGTAAGTATCAAAGCAGGCGTCGTCCGCTGGCTGGTTTAATCCTTCAGACACTGGAACAAAAAGAGAAGAAACACATCACACACAGGCAATGGGAACTGCTGAAAGACAAAGATTTTCAGTGAATACACGCTTTTTTTTTCTTTTAATATCCTGGCAGTAATGGAACTGCCCCATGGGCATATACTTGCTGGTTGTCAGCAGCCCAGCTCCCTGTGATTTATTTTCCATTTGCATGTGTCAGAGCAGCTGAATGATAAGAAAACTGACATGAAGGCTATTTTCATTTTGATTTGCCAAGTTTCAAGCAAGTGTGAGTTTTTGCATTTGCTGCTGGTGAGCAATCTGACTCTGCCTGTTTTGAGGAGAAAATGTGCTGGAAGGTGCTGAGGAACAGCAGGGGTTGGAAGCTGCAGGTGCACTTTTTTGGGGTGCTGCAGGTTCTGTGGCATGGCAGGGGGATGGGAGAAGAGCAGACTGTTGTTGGGCAGAGTGATTTGTCACCTTAGGTGTGTCTTGGCTGGTGGGTGCTTTACAGCCACCAGTTCAGGGGGTGATGATCAGGGCCAAGAGCTGATGGTCCAGTCTGTGACAGATACAAGGTACCAGTGATTCTGACTCCCTTTTAAGCACAGCAAACACCAGATCTTTCTTGGGGCCTTGGGATGTGTCTGGAGCCTCAAAGCACATTCTCTGTGCTTGCACAGCAGCTCAGGACAGCTCTGATCCCAGCAACAGTGTGTGTCAGTTACCCAAAACCAGAGGACCTCACAAATCACTTGCCCCAGTGTCCTGCTATGAACTGTCCTTGTCAGAAGTTTCCTTTCTGAACTATTGTCAAGCTTTGGCACCAGGTAGGTTACCTTGAGTAAGGAGAATGAGGCAGGGGCTGCACAGGTTCAGCCAGACTCCCTAAGGCTATTCCTTACCAGTATTGCCAACTGTGACCATCTCCTCCAGCACCTTCTGTCTCCGGTGATCCTTCAGGGCTTCCACTATGATGTTGTAGGTGGCCCCTCTTGTAAGACCCTTGAGTGTGGCACTAGAGGAAGTGCCAGGAACCCTGAACTGCAACAAGAGACAATACCAGGTCACCAGAAAGGTGGGAGGGAGTACCCTTTAGGTGTTACCTCTCTCACAGGAAAGACAGGGTGTTTAGGACGACCCCTATGCTCTGTACCATGATGGAGCCAGACTGCTCCCCTCAGATACTCTGAGAACTTCAAACCAAGTTAGACTTGGCTACTCTGGACTATGGATCACAAGGGGTTAGTTTTGCCATTTCAAGGAAACCAAGGGAGACATAGGAAGAGTCTTGTAGCTTGGAGAAGCAGCACCTCAATCTTTGAAACTCCCACTCAGCTTGCTGCTCCCTTCCCTGATGAAATGTCACTGCTGACATCCATTTCAGTTTTCTGGTTTTGCAGTTTTATCCTGTAGCCTCTTCCATAAAGGAGACGAGGGAGGCTTTCATCCATCCTGATCTCAGCAATGTGTTAAACAGACTCTTTAGGCTAATTCCTGCCACTCCCTTAGCACAGCAAAGGGTCTGGGGCCCTGAGAGACTCTGCTACCCCAGGTGAGGCTACCCCATCACCCTGCTGCGACAGCCCCATTACCTGCAGAGTGTCCTCATCCTGGCTGACGGGCTGGCAGGAGATGATGTACTCGGAGCTCTCCAGCAGCGGCCTCCAGGAGATGGTGGTCTGGGACAGGGCTTCCTGCCCCGTGCTGTCGTTGCGCCGGGGCCCGCGGGAGTGCGGGTACAAGGGCTCCACCACGATGGGCACCTGGTACCCCGGGATCTCGATGGCTTCGTCCACGCTGGGCAGCGGCCGCCTGGAGCCCGGCCTGAGCGGGGTGGCTGTGGTGGGCCCAGGCCGCCTGTAGCCGTGCTCCTCGAAGAAGACTTGCTGGCCCTGGTGTCCCACTGTCTGAGGGTGCCCGGAGGAGCCTGGAAGTTGGATACCGTTGCCATTGTCATACCTGTTGTTGGTGAGGTAAGGGGTCCTCTCGTCGATGGAAGGCACGTCCAGGATGTCGGGCTGGTTGGGGTGTGGTCTGCTAATCAACGTGGGAAGCTCATCTGGCCAAAGAAAGGTTAGAGGCCATCAAGCAAAGCATGGCAAAGAAACAATAGCAAATCAAACAGCTGTAGTACATCACTCCAAGCATCAAATATTAGCATTTACCCCAAGATGCAACACACTTTTTATGACCTTGCAGTGATTGTCAATGTAATTTCCCTCTCTGGGTCTTTCACACATAGGCATAAGAAGTGTGTTGGTATGAAATTTTCATACAGCTGAGCGGCACTTTTGAGCACTGCAACCCAAAGAAGCCACCACCACTGCTCAAATTGAGAAGAAATGATTACAAGAGACAGTTGCAGGTTATCATTTTAAGAGGAATCACTGCTGAGCAGGAAGAAACTTGTTCCTTGATCATATTTGCACATCCAGCTGGCATTTTGCTTGCTATAGGTATCTCAATCTTGTGCTGTGAAAGTTGCGAAGTAAGAGGAATGCAACAGGCAACAAATTGAATGGATTGTGCATTTGATGCCATCCAGTGTTAGACAGTAATGTTAACCATGATGTAATTATCCATTAGGTACCCAAGCCAGAATCCAGCATCAAGCCCACTGTTCTGTTGCCACTGTCCAAACACAGGTAAATGTGATTAATATAAGTTTGGAAGTGTACCTCCTGCATCCTTAGAAAGGAAAACCTCCTTACAAAGCCTATTTGACTCAAAGAAAAGATGCAGCTGAGTGGTGTGAACAGGATATTTTTAAAAACATTATTATTTCAGTCCTCCATAAATGTCCTTCACACTGTATTCCCCAAGTGGAAGATCTCTCCTGTTGGCACACAACAATCCAGAGCTTTGTTTACCTGTCCTTTTTCTGCCAACCAGTGGTTCACTCTTCTGACTGTTCTTCACAGCAATGATGTAGATGATGTATTCAGTGCCAGGTTCCAAACCTAGGCAGGAAGGAAGGACACAGAACAATTTTAGACTTAGGAGTTGCTTTTCTTTTATGATTCTGTGTGAGAACTAAGGCAGAATGAGAGCTGGGTATGTGCATTTCACACCTGAGGTTTTCAGGACAGTGCAGGCAGTTCAGCCTCCTGTTCCTCAGAGCAAGTTTGGGATCTGACTGTGTCAGCTGGGATCATGGACCCAAACTTAAGGGATCTTTAGCAAGGGTGACTGGTGGGGTGCCAGAATCAGGGGCTTTTCTTCCTTGGAAGGACAACCATTGTGGTGACAGTGAAAATAAGCACCAGACTGTTCAAATGTGGTGGTTGTTCTGATCAGTGAAGTGGAATGTCTTTGTAGGACAGGTGTGCTTATAGGACCACCCTCTAGTACTGGAAACCACAATAAAGGAACACAATTTTCTCTGTCTATTAGCTAATCATCAATGCATTTTATAATTAGGCCTTCCCCCTCCGTCTTGAAATTCAAGAGTTTCAGGTGAAGAGCTCCCAGACAAAACAGCGTTACCAGTAATGGTAGCCTCAGTGGTGCCGGGCCGGGGGCGAGGCAGGACCTCCTTGACTGGTGAGCCAGGTTTCTCATATCTGATGATGTAGCCAGTGATCTTGGCTCGAGGAGGCTGCCAGGTGGCCAGCAGGGAGTTGCTCGTGGTTGTAAGGAAACGCAGGTTGGAAGGAGCATCGATAGCTGGGGGGGAACAAAAGGGTTTAACAAGCCAAATGCAGAAAAGACCAGCCCATTCTTCACCTGAGCTACACCTGCTTGACACCCTTCTCAAAACCATTGCTGTAAGTCACAGGCAATATTAAATGTGATCAAATATAGACAACTCCTAACTGGCCATATGTGATTACTGTGTGCTAACGAGCAAAAAGGTCAGACAAGATCATTACCAGTGGAGGCATCCAGTACCACTGGGGAGCTGCGTGCATTCTCGTTCAGAGTGTACAGGTAGATCTTGTAGTCAGTGCCAGGCTGCAAGCCTAAAATGAAGTTGAAACACAAATGTTAGCTAAGGAGAGGAATCCACCCAAGATGGCCATCAGAAGGTCTTTCAATAACCTGTTCTTGGAGCCTAGTCTTGATGCCTCAGATATTTTTTCCCACCTTTTGTTCCTATAGTATTTCTCACCAAAGACATTCAATTCCAAAACAAGAACCCGGTGTACTTTCTGGTATGACCCTGCAGCTGCAGAAGCCCTCACTCACCAGTGATGGTGTAACTCCTGAGTTCAGGGCTGATGGTCCTCTGAACAGGGGTCTGGCCGCCCGCGGGGACGGCTTCCACCAGGAAGCCAGTGATGGTCTCAGTCTTGGTCCTCCAGGTAATGGTGATGGTTGTCTCAGTAACATCCGTCACCCGGGGCCTGCGAGGGGGACTCACATCTGCACCACAAGGGAGAGGGGTCCTGTCACTACAGTGGGGACTGGCAATCTTATCAGCCAAGAGCTGGTGAAGCCTGGGATGGAGCTTTGGACAGAGCCCCACCTCAGACATAGAGCGGGCTCCCAGCCTCTGCACCCACACAGCACTAAGTGGTCATCTGGGGAGGGCCACCACTTACTTTCAAGGGTTGTGACCACACCCTGGGCTGGTCTGCTGGTCAGGGAGTCCTTCAGAGCATACACACTCACTTCATACTTGGTTGCTACCTAGAATGGACAGAGTTATATCATGTTACCAGAAGGACCTGGCACTGCGAGGAAATACTCCTGCCCTCAGTCAGTGTTTGGTTGAGCCACGTTCCTCAGTCAACACTCACTGAAATATGAAACCTTAAAATAAATCAGGGAAGGATTGATGGGATAATTCTAATTATTTCCAGCTGTAATAAAAGAGTAGGCATGGACCCTGGCACACTGTGCACACTCAGGAGCAGAAGAAATCCTGGAAGAAGCTTATTTACCACGCCTCATTTTAGAATCTGTGCTTCAAAGCTGATTCTTCAGAGAAACTCTAATTTCCCTCCTATTTTTCCCTGGGTTAATGGATGCCATTTGCTATGATAAGGAATCAAATAATGTGAATAAAAGCGAATTGTGAAAGTAACAGCCTGGGGGGTTTTGTCCTTGGCTGCATCAGATCATGGGTGCACGTAGCTTAGAATGTCTTTTAAGGCTCATTTTTGAAAATTATTGATAAAACTCCTTAAAAACAGATCAGTAGCTTTTTAAGATCGCAGGAACCATAAAAGTAGTTATTTTCAGCCTTCTCCAGTTCAGGAACTCCTGAAATGTTTCCAGTAGAGAAGATGGCTATATAGCAAATTTAAGCCTACTCACAGAAGACTTGCATTTTTAACTTGTATTTTGCAGATATCTTAAAAATAGACAATAGACTGTCAGAGCTCCCATATCACAGCTTGAAATCTCTGCGTTAGATCACTTTATTTGACCTCTTTTGTGAAAGATGAGTAAAAGCATTTTGCTGAGTTACTTTTGATTGTGAACCTGGTAATTTGCATTTGATTAGGCATCCAGTCTCTCGGTGTTTGTTAGATGAGGAAGGGGGAAGAATGCAGCCTCCGCAGGCCAATGACTTGCCTTTTAGAAAAACTACAGTACTGAGTAACAAGAGTCTTACTTGCCATGAGCTTCAGAGCCAGACATTACAGCTTTAGGAGCTGTAATGATCTACTTCAACTGAAGCTCCTGACACAGGAATCTCAAATTTCTTCAAAAATCCCCTTCCCACAACACAGAGAAAAGAGTTACCATCAAGCCAGACACGACTGCAGATGTGCTGTCTGGAGAAAGGTTGATTTCTTTCATAGGACCAGTCTTTTCTTTGGGGTTCACTCTGACTCTGTAGCCCGTGAGGCGAACATTGGGTGCATTCCAGTTGATGGTGAGACTGGTGGGAGTTACCTGAGTAAACTTCAGGTTTGTTGGCGGTGGAATTGCTGCAAAAACCCAGATTGGCACACGGTTACTTTAAAAAAAGGCAGTCTTGGATAAGACAACATTCTCTCCTGAACACGAGACAGGTTCAGGCCAGGAAAGCGGAGTGCCTTGTGTGAACACAGGCACAAAGCACCGTGGGAGGGGACATGTAATTCAGGAGGAGATTCTCAAACCTACAGTACCACTTTTCAGCAGAAATAAGGAGGTATCGATGCTTCAACCCTGAAGTTAAGTGAGCAACGACATTTGCTATGAAATAAGGTAAAGGCTTGGGAAGGTGCTTAAATCTCTAGTAGGGCAGTCTGTTCTAATTGTTCTACCAGTCTCTGCTTTTCATCACACAGCTCACGGTTCAGTCCTGTGCTCCGCTTGCCCCTGTTTGTTCACGTCCAAAATACGATGGATGATTTACAAAAGTAAGTAGGAAGCAGGCTCAGGAATTGCAGAGAAGATATAAAAATACTGCAAATGGAGAGGGGAAGCATTTTACAGCCACTTACACAGAGAGCAAGGCAATGGAAAAGCAGAGCTGTGGTGGCCATAAGGCTCATCACATAAGAGCCTGTTCACAAGCTAACACATCCACTATCCTTACAAACAAATGCTTGCCTAAAAAAAGGAGTGTCCACTGAAATATTTTCTTGCCTTACTGTTGGTAAGCCTGGGGCTGTAAACAGAGCAAAGATATACCTTACCATAGTGCCCACTATGGCACATTGCTATCAAAGCTTTCCAGTTTTGCAAAGTGGAAATACAGGATAATTCTTCCTTCTAGTTTTGCTCAGAGCTCAATCAAAGCCCATGAGAGTCAATGGAAAGTCTTGAATGACTTCAAATCCACTTTTGAACAGCCCACAAAAGGTAAACCACAGAGGGTGGGTTTGAAAAAGTACTGTATTTGCATTTCTGGCAGGTAGTCAGCCAGCTGTTCCATCATTACATCACTTTGCTTCAGTTGAGCACAGCAGATCTGTACACTAGGACCCACTGAATTCGTTCCACCCCTGGAATTAAAGTGCCAACTTTTCAGCCACAAATGAATGGGAGACCTTTATTACATAGGTGCTACCTGTCTTTGTAATAAAGTCACATCTGGTATGCTGGAAGCTTGCAGTGGATTCCAAATTGCTGGAAGCAATGTTAAGGTAATTCCTTGCAATAATTTTCCTTTTTCATCAAGGAATTTTCAGTGCATGGAATTGTAGCTGCATCAGCCTGGCACAGAAGGGACTCTCCTGCGGAGGTGATGAGGGTGCAGGGTGTGGGCATGCAGTGGGCTGTGGTCCTTAGGGCAGTGCCAGTGAGGGATCTGCAGGCTCTGTGAGACCTGAGGGTTCAGCAATCTCCCAGCCCTTCCTGCTGATCTTTGGCTCCAACAGCAAGGTCCCTGGGGCATGAAAGCTGCCCTCATCTCCCTTGTTGGTCACTACCTGTGCTTTCAGGTGTTCCATACCTTGAAGGCAACACAAGAGCGTTGTGAGAGCGCTCACCATGGATCAGGCTCTGTGAGCAGGGACAGGCCACCACTGGACACCCTCCCTCCTTTCTCTAGGATCTGCTCCTGCAATCCTGCTCTCTTGCCTGCCTTCCCTGATGTGTAGCAGGCTGACTCTGCTGGCAGGCAGCTCTCTGGCCCCAGCTAAGCCATCCCTCAGGAGCAATCCCATCCCCTGGGCTGCCCCCGGGGCTGTCCCGGCTCGGAGCACCAGCTGCACATGGAAGCACACTTTACCCCACGGGGCAGAAGGCGCTGCTGCCATGGCCTGGGGGTGGTGGGAGCTGTACCTGTGGACTGGGTCCCAGTGAGGGGCAGGCTCTCCATGTCATCGTAAATGGCAACGATATTGATAGTGTACTCAGAACCTGGCCTGAGGCCATGCAGCTCAGCAGTGTCTTCTTCACCACCTGGGGCCGGCAATAGCTCATGGATTCCATCCTCAGGGCTTGAGTAGGTCACCCTGTACCTGGTGACTTGCCCCTGCGGGCTTTCCCAAGCAATTTTGATGGAATCAACATCCACCTCAGTGAATGTTAGTCCTTTAGGGCGGTCAATGTCTGTTAGGCAAATTAACGGTAAGAGGTTAAGTGATAAAAAGCAGGTTTGTGGGCGAGGAAAATAAAAAGCATTTCAATTACATGCAAAGCGTTTTCAGTTTGGCATGGCAAGGGGGCACTGGATTCTCCTCTGGGCTGCACCTTGCACACATGCTTACATCCCTAAGCCTGATTTGGCAGGTGCCAGGCAGCAGGAAGGCAATCTTGGCTTTGTTGAAATCAAAAAGACCTGCACTGCCACCTTTCAAAGCAGCCAGGACACCAATTCTCACCTATTTTTGAGTCCCCTTGGCACCAAAACCCCTTTCACACAACTCTCGTAGCATTAAGCTACCTTCGAAGTGGACAAGAGAAAAGAAGAAATGGGAATGTTAAGACCCATTTCTCCCATGTAAATGGTAGCTAGTGCCAAAGGCAGCCAGAGAACCCACCTGGCTCTCTAAACTTGGGTTCATGCTGCACTTGCTGTTCACTACTGTGAGCTGCTGTGCAAAGTGCCAGTCCAAGGAGAATCCATCCCGTTATTTTCTTTCATAAATTAATGTCCAATTAACACACTCATCAAGAAAGTAAAATTACTCAGCATATTATATTGTAAAATCAGTTAGAAACAAACTCTTCAGCTTCGTATTGAGTGCACAGGGAATGTCCACAGGTGCAACTGCGTGATATGCACAGCTCCCAATTAAACCAATTCACAGGATTTTCTCCCTGGCAAGGTGGGAGCTCATAGCAGGGGAAGTGAGCCTTGTTTCTCAGAAGTCTGGAGTAGCTATCACAGAAATACACCCATCTGGTACACAAAATGAGAGGATCTGGCATGTAATTTTTATATTAGATCAAAATCATGCTTTTCTAAAAAGTTTCATCTTTTTCATTTGCCATGTTGTATTAGTCCTCAATTTTCTGCATTTTCTAGTTGGCAAAGGTGATTTTTGTCCAGGAATTTGTTGGTTTGAACGTGGACTCTTTACTCATCTCTGCAAAGCTATGGAGAAGCTCCTGTTCTCTGTAGTGTTTTGGGCTGAGTCATGGTTTTGAATACAAGCTTGAGCAGGGAAATAAGAATCACACAAAGCCCTACCCCAGAGGTATCCCTCAAAAGCACGTGACCTCAAACATACCCCTGAGTTACAAGGTCCCTCTTCTGTCCCCTCTGTGACCAGAGCAGGACTGCTGTTTTATACACAGCACCTCAGTCCTGGAATTATTCTTTGTTTTGCAGTGCTTCATCCCAAGTTCTTGGTACAACCCATGTTGGATTGGGATTTCCCTGACTCCCTCACACAGGGAAAGTGCTTCCAAGCCCAGTCCAGTCCCTTGACAGCAATCACCTTTGCCACCTAGCCCCGCACAAAGGAGATCTTGGCACATTTTATCCACTGATTGGCTGATGGCAAAGGAAACCCCAAAAGACTTTGTGGCTTTAGTGAAAGAAAATGAGAAGCGCAGCACTTTGAGGGGGCGGGGAATTGTATTTTGGCAGTGTTTGAGGCTGAGGGACTGCATTTTTGCCAGCATCTGCAGTTTAGGTGCATGGTACTTCTCACAGGGCAGACCACTTTACACTCTCCTGGAGACCAGGCCCCTGGCTTTTGCTATCCCTGGGAATGTGGTGGAGGTTCAGACATCAATAGAAAACGTGTTGGTTCCCATGAAGTGAAATACGTACTGGTGACAGCTGTCTCAACCAAGGGCTGGCTCTCCCCGTTCTGATTCTGAGCATAGACACTGACCATGTACTCCACTGTGGGCTGCAGACCTTCAATAGTGACTTGAGTTTGATCTGGCAGGAAAGAACACCATCAGTCAGAAAGAACAGCACAAAGCTGCAGAGTGCTGGCCTCAAAGCAGCCTTGAATGAATGGCCTGTCTAAGCCATACCATGAATAAATGTCATTAAAACAAGGTGGGACTGAGAAATTAAATTTGTCTTTAAAATGCACCATGCTTCTCTGGCAGTCCACAACTGCAATTTGTACCTGCTCCATGGCTCCACAGCTGAAAGGGTAGGTTAGCATAGTGGGTAGAACAGAGCACAGGGAGACCTGCTTTCACCATTTTTTTAGGATAAGACTGACCATCAACTCAGCTGCATCACAAGCATCCCCAAGTGCTCTGCTGATCCCACAAAATGCAGTTTTCCTGAATGGCAGGTTCCACAAGTACTACACTACAGAGCTGTAGTCTATGTGACAGAATCCTGCTGTGACCAAGGGTCATGTTATGTGACTTCCAGAAGGATTTCAGAGCAAGTTTTGCTGGATGCTAGAAAATCCAGTGGTATTTCTTTGAAATGCAGGTGCTTTTCACATACACTGAGGCTGCCAAGAACAAGCTTTCGCAGTACAGTGGTGTCACAGAAATATGAAGCTCTTGGAGCAAAAATCTGCCTGAGCTCATCTGTCCTGGATGAGATAGAACTGAAAGTCAGCAGGATGGCAAAAAAAGGTACAAGCAGCAGCAGGATTTTAGTGGTCACATCTTGTATTCCTTACAGATCCAGTGAAGGATGATGTAACTCTTACCTGCAGGGACATTTTTGGTTTTTGTGGGCCCATGTCCCTTCTTGGGAACAGCAGTCACTCGATACCCTGTAACTGGGGATGTTGAAGGCAGCCATCTGATGCTGATGCTGTTGTCCTGGACATCGGTGACCTGCATCTGGGATGGTGTGTCTATTTCTGGGCAACAACAACAACAACAACAAAATCTCAGTATGTTGGTACAGGAAACCCCCCCTCCACTGTTGTGTCCTGGCTGAATTTTATTCTGCACTGCTTGGAAGAGAAAACACATGTTGCTATTTATTTGTCTCTCATGCTAGCCCGGAGCAAAAAAGCCTTAACCATGATGTGTGGGTGAGTGATCTCATATCAATGTTAGTTGAGGATTTTTGTTGTTTTAAAGGCTACTAAATGCCTTTATCTGCAGCTACAGCAGGAGTAGGATTAGGCTATATCCAAATCAGGAGTGAGACAACAGTCTTGGTGTTTGGAAGTTAGGTCTCATCAGGATCACATAATCTGACAGTGAAGCACTAGAGTTAAGCCAGCAGTGACCCCACATTTTGAGAGCCCAACAGGATTTCCACTCTGCAATGAGCAGCTGAGCACTGCTTTTATCCCTGTTTGGGCTCCACAGGGTTTCCCTTCTCCAAGTCCACAGTCCCCTTCTGTGCCATGTCAGTTATCATGCTGGGCCACCAAGATACACAGCTCCACTGAAACAGATGGCCTTACAGCCCATGGCTTTTAAAAGAAACCAGGGATCAGTGATACATGTTTATGGGGAAAAGCCAACTCAAAGCTGTGGGGAGTTTTGTCTTGTTTGGTTTAATCAGGTCTCACCTGTTCTGTAGGTGACAGTGACTGGCTTGCTGCTGGCAGGGCTGTCTCCACGGCCAGTTACAGCATACACAGTGATGGTGTATTCAACACCAGGCTTGATGCCAGTGATGGTGGCAGTAGACACGGTGCCAGGCACTGTGAACTCCTGTACTGGGCTGCTTCCACCTAGGAAGAGTAGGTTACGGAAGAAATGTGATGAATCTGTAAAGCATACATTTAAAACCTCTACAAAAACCAGGACAGTCCTATATGCATCAAGCTAAAGACACTACCCTGTTGATTTCAGTGGTTGTTGAGTCAAAGTTGTTTTGATCATTTCAAGGAAAAGAATGAAATATGTACACAACGACCTCTAAAATTACTGGAATACTCCAGATGCTTTTTTTGGGTAGACAAAATATGATTTGCTCTTTTTTAAAAAAGGCATCTATATGTCTACTACAGCCCAAGGTGCCTTTGCTATTTGCTTTCCAATGGCCTCAGAATAGAGTTTCTGGTCTGTGACCAGCTGTAGCAGCCTGCCCTCACCTGTTTCACCGTAAGTGATCCGGTAGTATCTGACTGTCACTGCAGGAGCATCCCAGGAAATCCTGAGGCTGGTTGGGCTGGTAGGGGTGACTTCCAGGTCCCTTGGAACATCAGACACTAGAAAAACAGAGAATTGAGAAGGGAGTTTAGACACAGTGGTACATCAGCTACATACTCCACTTACACCGTGCTCCTCTGCTACTCATCTGTCTGTCCTGTGGCTCAGGGCACACTCCTCTCCAAAGAGATGTATCTGGTTAACAACCACATGGCATTGGACTGGATTTAATGAAAATAGCTCTGCTGGCCCTAGAAACATCTGAAAGCAGCATGGGTCCTCCCACCTTTTTCTAAATCAGGCCCTACCTCAGCACACAGGCATTTCCTCACAAGTGAACCCGGTAGGGAAGATGTGGTTTAACAGCAACTATTTTGCTAGAGAACACTCCAAATCCAGCATTCCCTCCAGGCTCACCTGTTGTCTGCTGGCCAACCAAGGGCAGGCTCTCCTCCCTGCCGCTGACGGCGATGACGCTGACCACGTACTCGGTGCCTGGCAGCAGGTTGGTGAGGGTGATGGAGTTCCTGGAGGGGGGCACACGGTCCTCCTTGGGCCGGGCCCCGCCCTGCTCCGGCTGGTAGCGGATCCTGTAGCCCGTGATGCTGGCACGAGGAGCGATCCAGTGCACGGTGAAGGAGTTCGCCGTTATATCCGAGAAGTCGAGGCCGGTGGGGGAATCGAGACCTGGGTGTTTCAGGAGACACAAGGCTGAGCTCAACCAAACTGCTTGGCATCATCACAGGGAAAAAAAAAGTAATTAAGTGCCATTAATGAATTCTTAAAGGATGGCATTAACCACATGTGCATCCAAGTACCTGTTTTCTGGGTTCCATACAAAGGTGCACTCTCATGCTGCTCAGAAATGCTGTAGACTCTCACCAGATATTCAGTGCCAGGGAGCAGGTCTGTGGAGTTGAAGAACAGAAATTTGGACGTGTTTCTTTGCTACCAACAAGAAGTTAATCAACCTGCACAATTTTAACTGTGCTTCTTAAGAGACAATCAGGTTTTGCTTGATGGAAGATCTGAGCCTCCAGGACAATCAAAAGTATAAATCAGTTATTTTTTGTGGCATTATGGTTCCTTGCAGTGCTTCAGCCTGAAGGAGCATGATACCCTATGTCATTGCTTCATTAGTTTGTGGAGATTGAATAGAAGCAATTACCTTTTTACAGGGTCTCTTCTAGTTATCCACTAGTTTAGTTACATACCAGGCCAAAGCTTTAGCTGATATAATTGAAATGGGGCCAAGGATTTCCAACACAGCTCAGACTAACTCAGACAAGCTCTAGATTCCACTTTTTATTCTGAAAACAGGCCTTGTCTCCCACTTAACCAGTCAGGTTCTCAGATAGAGAAAAAAAACCCAACTATAAACACAACACAGTTTTTGCCCCAAAAATTAATGTCAGCTTTTGGAAAATGCCCACATTTTGCTGCCACGTCCTGTAAGGTTCCAAAACAGGATGTGTTTTCTGGTCTGAGCACACAAAGTCAAAGGAGCAATGACCTTTTGCATATTCTGATCCTCTCCCTGAACCTCTGCACTGCAAGTCCTTGACATTATTGGCAAACCAGGCAAGCAACATGTATTTACTGTTAATACCTAACCAGGCTGCAAATCAATGCAGTTGCCTCATAGCCTGATTCATCACTGTCCTTGGATTGATAGGAAAAAACTTGCCTGTGGTTTGGCTTTAACCTGGGTAAAGCTAGATGTCAAACCCCATTTGGTGTGAGTTTGTACGAGGCTACTTGCAACATCACTTTAGATCAGCTGAGAATTTGGCCAGCCACACTTAAAGGATTTTTTTTTTGCCTCATCTTGTGTCATGTGGACCTTCTCATCCTCTACAACTAGTTGAAAGGAGGCTGTAGTAAGGTGGGGCTCAGTCTCTTCTCCCAGGTAACAAGTGATGGGACAAGAAAAGACCTCAAGTTGCACTAGGGGAGGTCAAGGTTGGACATCAGGAAAAATTTCTTCACTGAAAGGTTGGTCAGGTGTGGAGTCCTCATCCCTGGAAGTGTTCAGGGAGTATGTGGATTGGCACTTGGGGACATGGCTTGGTGGTGAGCACGGTGCTGCTGCATTGATGGTTCAACTCCAACACCTTGGAGGTCTTTTCTCTTATCAATCTTATGATTTTATGATGAGGGGCTTCTTATGTTTGTTTGGCTTATGCAGGTAACCCACTTACTTGTTAAGATGACCATGTTGTCTGAGGGGGAGACTGTCACCTCTGCAACATCATCCTCCTTCTTGGCGGGGGAGTAGCGCACCAGGAAACCGCTCAGCACGATGGAAGTCGGGGCAGTCCAAGTCACCCTCATGGTGTCAGGCCCCACATTAGTGAAGCGCAGATCAGTGGGAGGAGGCACAGCTACGCAGCAAAAAACAAATCTACCTCAGTGCTCAGATTCACACTGACCGAGGTGTCTGCTCAGGGAACCAATCACCAGAGAAAGTATCTCATGCACAACGGACTACGGCATCAGACTCATGCAAACAGAGTTCTAAACTACACTTGGTTCTACTACGGTTAAGAGAAAAATGTATCTGCGCTACTGTCAGGCTGCTTTAACCTCTTGGCTACTCCTGATAGTTAAATGTACCCCAAGGGGCTAATTTAAAAACAAGGTAGCAAGTTTCAATAATTCTAGCAGCTGGATTTTGTATTACACATGTGGTGCCAAGAGAGGTTTAAAGTTGCCATACAGCAGCTTACAGATGGAAAAGTAATCTCATCTAGAATCCATACATGCACACACAGGAGAGGAGAGGGTATATCGCTAATTTCCTATGACTCTACTTCTACTCGTGTCGAAGGATTTACAGCCTCAGGACTTTCAAACACATCAGGATTTCATGCAAGAACCAGTTTCCAGCTCGCCCTCAGCTCATGCACTATAGAGACCCTTGACGGTGTGGCATGGCTGTCACTGGCATGTACTCAGGGAGCGGTGTCCATCTGCATCCTTCGGGGCATTGTGGAAAGAGTGGGGCCACCACCGAAATGGGCTGCTGGAAGCTCAAACAGCTGTCAAGGCTGGAGGGTGTCTGCTGATCTGCTCCGCCCTTTAGCACTCCTATTTTGGGGAATCACAGTTTTAAAGTCTGGCCAGCTCATGTTTCAGGCTCTTGATTCCAACTGGATCCTGGAAATCTGAATACCAGAAGGTGAATGAGCCTGGCAAGTCTGCAGTCATTCATGGTATTAAAATGCCTGCAATTCAACGACGAGCAGTGCCACATCCATCCCCAGCTGCCATGTGGGGAAAGGAGCAAGCTGGGTCTGTCTGGCTTCCCCACAGTGAGTGGCTCAATTCCTCTTTGGACAAAGCCCCAGCACCCTGACAGCCAGTGACAGCCAGTGACACTGTCCACGTCACAAAACACAGAAGTTTTCAAAATTCACCCGTTTGCTGTGTCAGAGTGGTAGGGGCGCTCTCTCCGCCATTAATGAGTGTGATTACACTGATGTCGTAATCAATGCCCGGCTCCAAGCCTGTCACTGTGTAGTATCCTACTGAGGAGTCCACAAAATCTTCAAAAATAGGGACACTTTCTCCTGCCGCAACTACTGTGATGCGGTACCCAATAATGGTGGAGGCATTTAGCGGGGTCCACCTCAGGCCGATGCTCGAGTCAGTTATGTCAACAAAGCTTAGGTCAGTGAGCTGGGGCACCTCTAATGAGTTAAAGAGCAAACGGGAGAGGCAGAGACACACGGAGGCAAAAGAAAGACAAGGGAGAAAAAAGCAGTGTTCATCACTATTAACATCGACAGAACTTGGGAAGCAGTTGTGGTGATATGCACAGTTTCTCTTGGGGTTTGCGGGAAAAGGAAGGATTTTGGTGGGGTGGTTTTCATTGTGTTTTTGCTTTTGCTGTTTTCAGTTTGTTTTCTTACATTTACCCTTCAATGCAGTCTGCATTCCTTGGGCAGACAGAAGCTGAAACCCCGATCCCCTCAGAAGCTGAAACCCCAGTCCTCTTTAGACATATAATTTTCAGAGCCCTGCAAGAGGCACTTAACTTGCAGCAAATTTACTTTAAGCAATGATAAGCCACAAAGACCCATCATCTTCTGACAAAAACAGAAGCAGAGAAAACACAGCCCTTTTTTCTTTCCACAGGTAAACTACAAGAGAGCAAAGTTTACTGAAGTGTAAATAAAACAACAACTCCGTTGACTGACCCTCTAAATTCCTTGTTTTGTTCAAACAGTGAATCTAACTTATCACTGGAATCACAAAAATATTGGCTCATTTGAAGGGGCTAAATCAGACCCTCAGCTGGTGAGAACCTTCACAAAGTTCCAGGGTAGATCATCCACTGTCTGAAGTATTTACACTGCACTTGGAAAAAAGCCTCAAATCCCTGCAATGGCTTGAGAATCTGGCCCAGAATTCCTCAGGTTCTACTTACCAACTAACTGCTGCAATATATGTGCTAAAAACAGATGATATGGAACAGTAAGTAATAAAACACTTCCTTGGAAACAGGGTAAATGGTCAAAAATAACCTTTAGATGGTATTAATTCTGTCAGAGTGACAACATCCCTGAATTCAGGTTATGCCCAGCACATGATGTGGCCAAGAGCCTGACATACATGGCTAAAATTGTTCAAAATCTCAAGTTTCAGCCACTGAATAAGAATGCTCTTTAATGACCTTTTAGATGCTGCCTAAATTTCTGTAGGGAAAATAAGCAGAGCTGTGACTGATTTCCTTATTGATATTATTCCATTAGCAAAGGTGCTCATTTCCTGCATGTTAGGACCAGCAGAATTGGGCAGGGAATGGGGAATTTTAGATGCATCTTTAATTGACAATGGCCAAACCTTCAGTTGCTCAAGTCAATAAACTTGTATTGACTTAAGCCACAAGATTTGGCTGTGTAACTTTATCAGGGTGATCCTGAAATCAGTGAGAACTAATGGATGCTTCCTCACTCAGGATCAGACATCAGTGAGTCAAAAATGCAGGACTCTGTATCCATTCTGTTCATTACAAGTTAGTTTGAAAAGAGATTATGGGACAGAAATATTGCTTTAATAATAGTGGTTATGTTCTATTTTGATGTCCCTCTTGGAAAACACTTATTTTACAGAATAGGTGCCAAAAAAAGGACAGTTTTCTGTAAAATAATTGTTTATCCACATGGAATGCATGTACCATATCACCTTTAAAAGAGTTGTAAGAGCCAGACACCTACATTCTTAGCTTTCCCCCACCAGAAGATGGTGAAGGGCTAAAGCTATTACTGCATACCTATGCAGCATCTCAGGATTAGTTCACCCCAAGGAGCACACAGCATTTCAGTGAAGCACAGAAATTTTAAAGCAGTGTTACAAGAGCAAGCAAACACAGTAGCTGGCATGATCTCAGAGTGGAAACAAATACAAACGAAGCCCTCACAAAGGAAAATGAAATGCAACCATTTGGGGAAATGCATATTAATTTTGCTACTGTGGCTACAAAGGCAGTTTCTGCAGTCCCCACAGATGCCATGTGAGGTGGCACACACCACTCTGTGTCATAAGTGCTAGTGATGGACCTTTCCATCTTGGTTTTCCTCTCCATTGCACTCAAGTGATCTTCTGCCACTACAGCTGCCATAATTTCTCCTGTGTTCACTTCCCACTCATACCTCTGTTCACCTACTTCCTGTTCCCACCAGCTGTGCTCCAGATGCTGGGGCACTTCAGGGCTCAGTTAAATCCCTGCTGCTGCCCAGCTCAGTGTACTGATACAGGAGATCCACATGCTGACCACCAGCCTGTGACACACAACGTAGGCTGCCCATGCAAAGAAGTACACGGGTGTAAGAAGTTCTGCCACAGGTTGGCACGTGGCTATTCTGCTTCTTGACACTAAATTTGAAGTCTAAGCCTTCTACCATCAGACTAATACAAGTTCTGCAATGTAGAGCTCTCAGGCTCAGCCATGTGAGCTTGGGCAGCTGAAATAGCTGCTCATCCTCTCGTTACCTGGAGTGATGGTTTCTGAGATGGGGACACTCTCCTGGTCGTCCTTGACAGAGTAGACGCTGACGTTGTACTCCACACCAGGGCTGAGGTTCTCAAAGGTGCAGGTGGTCTGATCTGCCCCCACCACCTCCTCCAGGGTAGAGCCCTGCTGCCCATCGGTGGGAGCAGTGGTCACACGGTACCCGCTGATGCCTGAAATACAGACGCCAGTGTCAGGAGTCTCCTGCTGGATCCACTTACATCAGTCCTCAAGCTGAAGCAAACACGGGACATTTTACAAGAGATTCTGCCACCCTGAGCCCAGCAGGAAAGAGGTTGCTTTCTCAAGCAGCCCAAAATGAGCTTCCTGGGAGCTAGCCATGCCATCCTCATGGCATTTCTGTTCCCTCTGAGACCTCACCAAACTGAAAATCTCAGGAGTTTTGAGAGGAACTTCTCTCAGGACTCTTTCAGGAAGAGATTCAGCTACCAACAGAGGTTTTCAAAAACTTTCAATCCACCTTTTATGGGAGTCAATTGTGCAGCTCCCATCAGGTATTGTGGGAGAAGATTTCATCCTGAACATTGTCAGAACTTCCACACTCACTTTCCATAGCACAAACTCATTTGTCACTTCCAGAAATCTTTGTAGTCCATTTGGCTTTCCTTCCCTCAGACAATTTTTCAACCACTGGAGACACTTGAAGAAACCCTTCAAATCCTTAAAACAGCTGAAATATTCTAATACATTCATGCTCCAAAATAGCATTTTACACAGAATATAAACCATTAAGAGTCCTACGGCAAGTTGTCGTTAACTGTGAATTATACCTTTAAATGCATCTAGAAACATGTACATTTTTCTTTTAATTAATTAACAGCAAATTTCCCACCAAACTGCAAGGCACCACAGAAGTGGTGTTAGCATTCTGCTGCAAGAGGAGGTTTGAGCACGGAGTGAGTTCACATGGTTACCTGGAGATGTGCTTCTCTCCCAAGAGACTATCAGGATGCCAGTGTCAGGATTGGACTTCAGGCGCAGGCTGGTTGGTGGAGCCAGTGCTGCAAATGTTCAGACAAATGGGTCACTGATGGCACTGAGAATCATGCTGGCTGCTTCAGCACCCCTCTCCCCACGATACCCTCAACCTTGGGAATTAGCCAAAAATACTCCCCTGAAGCCGTGACCCTGCACTGCATGAGGCAGTGCTACTGTCACCTATGCACCAAAAAGAAAAACCAGACCGTGACAGGGAGGGAAGACCAGAACTGCCTCCCAGGAAGCAGTGGGGAGTGGAAGAAGGAGTGATGGTGGAAAAGCAAGTGCCATACGTGTAGTGACTCTCCTGACGATGGGGGTCTCTCTCTCCTGGCCATCCATCAGCACTGTGAGGCTGTAGGTGTACTCCACGCCGGGGGTCAGCCCGGAGATGACGATGCTGCCCGAGTCCGAGATCACCTCCCGAGGAGCCTCTCCGCCCTGGCTCGGGCGCACGCCCAGCTGCAGGGGAACGAGGTTTGCTTCTCAGTCACAAGCTAACAGCACCCTGACTGATCAGCCAACAGCAGCACTATGGGCCCTTGTGCTGAACTCCAGCTGTTAGCCCTGTAACTTGTGGTGTAGATGTCCTGAAGCCCCATGACTGCGTTGACCTCTGTCACCTAAACCCACTCCCTCCCTGTAAGCAACAGGTGCTTTGCACCTCTCCCCTTTGTGCTGCCATCTTCACCACAATCCACAGGACATGGCTTTAATCTGCCCTCCCCAGCACAGTGAAGCAACAGGAAAAACCAACATGGGACGTAGTTCCTCCTACCTTGAAACCAATCCTTGGGGCAGGTGTCCAAGTGATGACAATAGAGGTCTCAGTCACTTCAGTGTTAAAAGGAGGAACAGAGCCAGCAGGCTGATCTGTGGAGTAAATTGACCAGAGTTGAAGAATACCTGCTGTGATGGCTCCAAACAGTTTGAAAACCTGACGTATAACAGCACAAATAGCCAGAGGTATGAAATCAGTGCTCAACTAGATCAGTTCTGAAAATCCAGTGATTTGGGAAGGATTTGACAGATTATTTTTGTCTGCTGCCGGGCTTGACAGACACAGTATGCAAGTGGTCTAATCATAGCCAGAGCTTTTGTTCCTGAGGAAAACAAAAATACTCAAGGGGATGCATGATCCTCTATGCATCCAGCCCCAAGAATTTGGGGAATCCTGTTTTTTGGCATGATATTTAAAGTGTTCCTCAAAACTCAGCTGTTTTTCTGATTCACCCGCCATATGCCTTCCAATCAGCAGAACACCACATCCCTGTCTGTCATCCAGCTGTCCCAGCAAGGACCATCTCATCCCTCACCAACATCTTGGAAAGTCAGCAGAAAGGAGCCAACATCAGTCTAAGGCATCTGTGGTCTCACTGATATCTGATGTCAGAAGCATCACACAGAAGCCAAAGCCTTTGTGCATGCCAGAATCAGCCTAAATAACAACACTGACTTTCATCTGAAATGGTCTTGTTATTAATGAAGAGGCTTGGCTAATCAAATTTATAACTTCAAACTGGACTGGTTTCATTCAGACAAGCCAGAATTTGAAGGCAATATTAAATCTAAGATACCAAATCATATTCTAATTGAGAAATATTTATAGATAAGACTGTCAGCAAAAAGCACCCTGCCAATGTCAACAATGGTACTCTGATTAAAAGCTTGAGCCCTTATTTTAGTTTCACATTGTTCTAAAAGAAACCACATTCTCTTTTGAAAAGAGGATGTGGTTCTGGGCTTGGATGGCTTTGACTTTTGCTAGTTTATGTGATGGCATCACCATTATTTAAACAGTGAATCTATTTGTTCCTTTTAGAAGTATGTGGGGGTTGTTACAGAACTTCCTTTCCTTCCAAAACTTGCTTAATATTTCTTCCAAACCCGCATCACAAATACAGATGACTGAAATGTAAAAAAAAAAAAAAAAAAAAAANGGAATACAATGTTTGTGTCTGTTTGGGTAACTGCAGTTGAGCTGCCTTAGATCCTTAGATGGTATGGCTGGGCTTAAGAAATTACTGCTTTCAGCTTTATGTAAGTACCAGACTAATTATTCACTGCCCATTTTAAGGGAGTTATATGCTTTCCTTGATTTGTCATGCCAAAACCAAGCAATCAGGAAGATCAAGTAAAATTAAATTTCTCTGACATCCAGTTAAGCAAAAAGGGAGGTACCAGTAGTAAGCTTTCCCTCTTGTTTTTAATCATCAGGAAAGCTGAAATGCATTTTACTGAAAGCTTTTTTATGCAAATGGCTCTTTTTCCTGCCAAGAAGTTCAGAAAGAGCAACAAGGAGCGCTTCCCAAGCTGTTCTGCTGGAATGCTACTTCAAAAGGCTGCTCCTGTGAATCAACTCCCAATAGGCACTTTGAGCACAAGTTCTGAAGAAGGACCAGGGTACAAAGGAAGAGGAGTGTGTGATGTGTGTGTGTCACTCACAAGTGGTGAAGACCCCGGTCTCCCTGTTGCTCTGCAGGTCGCCTTTAACCGCCACGAGGTACACGGTGTACTCCGTGCCAGGCTGCAGGTTCCTGAGCAGGTACTTGGTGGCAGAGGGTCCCACATTGTAGGTGCGGGGCTGCCCTCCTCTGGTGGGCCCTGCTGTCAGCTTGTAGCCCGTGATCACGGCACGGGGCCGCGTCCACAGCACCAGCACCGAGTGCTCCGTGGTGTTGAGGAACCGCAGGTTGGTGGGGGCATCGAGCTCTGGGGAGGCAAAGCAGAACACCCATCAGCTTCCCAGCTGAATCTCCACTTCACCCCCTCTTCCAAACCTGTCTTGCTGATGTATTGTGTGAGGGCAGCAGTAGGGAAGAGAAAAGGTGGGACCATGAGAGAGCTGGGAAGTTATTTCACTTCTAGGTCCACGCCTCAGTGCCATCCATTAACACACTGAGACAGGCAGACCTGAGCACTCTGGACTGCACTGATTTGGGTCGCTGCCATCTCTGCATCCCATGGGGAAGGCAGCCTAAAGGTTGAGACAAGACAGATGACCCCAACACACTCAGGAATTTCAATAGTTTCTCATGAGTGCTGAGCATTTTTAAAAACCAGCTCAGTTTAGACTTGTCAGTGTAAGCATGGAAACCTAATTTTAGCCCTTTTCCATGAAAAAGATTTATTCTTTTAAATCCTTGCCCAGTCCTCTCAAAATCCCTTCCCAAAATAAACTACCCCTACTTTGTCATTTGCATGTCAAAATAAGTAATAGTCAGCGACTTTCTGCAGAAAACCAGTTCCTAGATCTACTTAAAAATATTCACACCGTGGAACCGACCATACAACAATTCCAAGCATGCTCATCTCTCCCCTGGGACTCGGGGAACAGCTCTTACCAGGCTTCCTCCCCTTTTTATCAGTGCCCCTGGGAAGCTGCTGCAGCTGATAACCCAGATAACTACATAAACAAGAGGCTGAGGCAGCACAGCTCCTTCACTGGAGCCACAGTGGCTGGTGGAGATGTCACGGCCTTTGGCTGAGGCAAGGTGAGGCTTTGGAGGGGAATTTGCCCCCGCAGCAGGCAGGGTAGTGCTGGCTGCAGCAAGGAGTTCACAGTGTTCACATGGCAAGTCTCCCTACCTTTTCTAGGTTCTAGCCACATATTGAAATTAAGAGCAGTGAGGTTTCATCAACACTCTTTTTTGCTGGCAAATGCTTTTTTCGCCTTCTGGAGAAGTAATATTTTGGGGAAAAAATTAATGTTTTCATCACTCTCCCAGTGATTTAGCGGAAAGATGATTTTGTCCTTTCTGTTTTCTCCCCAGTTGTTTTCTCCATTTTTGAGGAGGCAGGAAAAAGGAAGTGAGGTCTTCCTTCTTCCCCCACTGCAAAAAACTAGGGAGAACTCGAAAAGAAAAAGGGTAAGTGTGACCCTGCTTAAGCCCATCTCCAACCCACACACTGAAAGACAACTTTATCCCTTGCTGGTACTTGGATCTCGGCTAAGTCTCATCTGACAAAGATTGTATCTTTCTAAAATGCGTAGCCTAAAGTCAGGTCCTTTCTGCACAATTTAATTTGCCAGCTCTATTAGGCTTGTATCACTTCCTCTCCCCATCCTAGAGGAAAAAGGGGAAGATTAAAAAGCCACACACACACTCAGAGTTTATTTGTAGACTGCTTTTTAACGGAAGGCCAAAAAGAGAATCACATTTACACCGTGGGAAGAGACTTTTGCTGCAGGGTTTTCCTTGGGAACCCTGAATGATTTCTGTTTCCCAGGACTTTCGATTACAGGATGCAATTTATGTGAATAGTTTCTGCAGTGTGGTTTAGGCAGAGCAGTTAAGCGGATGATCACAGCCTATGGAAAACGATTCCAGACATTTGTGACTGGCACAGTGCTGTCTGAATTAAATGTCTATGCTCCAATGTACACCTCTGTGTGGAGTTTCAGAGGAACCCTACACCTAGCCTAGGCTTCTCAAAACAACCACAAAGAATTACAGATCTAGCTGGGAACTGAGCCCTTCTTGTTCTAAATGCTTCCAAGAGAGTTCAGATTCCTAAGTCGCATCCTTGCTTTTGAAAGCCTCACTTGAAAGAGGGAGGGTGCTCACACCATCTGTGCTGTGCTCAAATTAGACACCTATGGCAAAGGATGGACATAAGGATCCCATTCTCCCTTCACAGTCAAGGGACAGGCACTATTCATTGCTCATAACTTTATGGATGGAAGTAAGGCTATTTCTCAAACATCATGGCCATATTCACAGATTATCCCATTTCCTCTCCTTCCCTCACATATTACTAAGAGCCAGGCTGGGTTCTCAGAAGTTGCTCTTATTTACTGAAAAGTATCAGAAGAGCAGCAGATGCACATAGCTGAATTTTGTCCCATTGAATAAAGTCACCCAGACAAAGAACACCACAAACACCCACTCACCTTTCTATTGCCCAATAAACAGGATCTGATCAAACAAACCATGCCCCATGTTCTGTCAGATCTGCTCCTCTTGGATCAAAAATGGAGATAATCACACAAACCCAGATAAAACTCCTACTCTTTCATCTGAAAACCTGCATCTCACCACTGCTCCTCTCTCTTCTCTGCACTGCTGCAAAGCAAAAAACAATGCCTGACAAAGTGCATTATTCCTCATGCTGGTGAGGTGCTGCACTGCCACTAGATCATTAGCAATCAGCTTCTGAGGGATCTGAATGATCCTTCCTGGCATGTGCAGGCACAACCGCTATTGCTGCCAGGGGAGCCATATAGGTATGGAGCTGTCAGAAGGGAGACGGGGATTTTCAGAGCAATCTCAGCAAGGCTTCTAAGTCATACTGAAATCTGCCCTAAGGTATCAGCAAAAAAAAACCCCTAAAATTATAAAAATCACAGGCTGTGATCTGTGCTGTAAAAGAACTGCAGGGTCCATCAATTCTCAGTAATAAAAAAGTTGAATTCCAGCCATACAAAATTGTTTTAAAGCACCATGAGACTTAAATTCCCATTGGAAAGCCCTGGAGGAGGATAAATCTGCTGAAGAGATCATTGTTAGAATGAGTGAATTCCCAGACCTGTCATCCTACTGATGGGATACCTCCTGGGCTAGAACTGTTGCGCTTCCAGAGCTCTGTTTATACATTTCTCCAAGCGACGGAGAAATACGCGCATCAAAAGGCTGAAGAAAGCACGGAGGAAAGACACTTACTGGTGGTTTGCTCTCCAGTCAAAGGTTTGCTCTCCCTGCCCTGGTTCACAGCAAAGATCTTGAAGAGATAGGTTGTTCCTGGGATCAGGTCAATGACTTCAGCAAAAGAGCTCCTGGTGATGGGCAGTCTCTGGCCGTGCTGGCCAGGGCGGTTGACGGGGATCACCTCCACCCGATAGCCGGACACTTGGCTCTGCGGTGGGGTCCACATGATGGTGATCTTGATGTCAGAAACCTCCACAAACTGCAGATCTCTGGGGGAAGGCACTTCATCTGAAAGCACAGGGGTGCAACCCTTGTCAGAGGGAGTCTTTAGCAGGAGGAGAAGTTATAGGTTTCCAGGGAAGGAAAAAAAAAAGTGAATTTTGCTTGAACAATGGCTAGCCCAAGAATATTTACCAAATTAAAAAGTCAGGGTAACTTCACTATAAACATGCCTACACACATTCCCAGACAATATTCAAGCAGACTACAACTCCAAACATCACTATCTACTTTAAAGTATACTATGTCTTCAGAAGGTATCTTGCTGTGACAGAGAACTGAAAGACCAGATGTAATATGCTACAGAATTTCAAGTATATGCAGAACCAAAGCCTCAGGGGAGAAAAAGTACTCCAGGGGCTGGAAACAGTAACCTCCCTCTAAAATTAAAAGAGAGGGTTTTCAAAACCCACAGCATGTTCTGAATGTCTGTGATTAACTTGAAATCCACCTTTTATAATTAAACAAGTACAGGGGCTGATCTGGCCTTACTATGCAAAATGCAGTTCCCTCAGTGCTGGGCCACAGTACTGCACCCTTGAATTCCTGTGTTTAAATCAAATTTCTTGAGACTAGGACTGATACTGCCCTAAGGTTAACCAGAGCACATTTTTGGAAGATGCAGAAGCCAGACCATAAAATCATTGAGCTCAGTTCATTCCTGGTAAATTCCCATTTGCAAACACGTGCTTGCAACTTGCAGGACCAGGAAATTCCACTGCTTGCCACATCAAATCCCAATTCTGTCACTATCCCTTCTTTTGGTTTGATTATTCAGTCCAACTGGATACTTAAAGAACCCTGAAACCAGAAGTTTTTTAAATACTGAGTGCCTCAAGTTTAGACCCTATGGTGTCGTTTTGACACACCAGTCAATGCTGAGCAATCTCCCATCCCTACTGACTGCAAAGGAAAATAATGGGTAGGACTGGAAGGGACAGGGAAAACTCAGGTGAACAATTTGAACGTGTGTTGTGGTGTCTGAGTACATAACCCTGAACATCTGCGAGCCAAGTGCTGGGGCAAAATGATACACCAGGCACTTCAGAGCATTTCTTAGCAGAATCCTCCTAAGAGAACTTGGGAAAATTGATCTCTCTTCTGCAGACAATGCAAGACCTGCCTGCAGTCCAATCCTTAGGAATTACAACCCTCTTAATGCAGAGTGGTGTCTTGACTGTGTCAATAAGTGTGATTTTACTACAGAACTTCAATACCAGTGAAACTTTCAACTCAAACCCACAAAACTTCATTAAAGTTCATTTAAGCACTCACTTAGCTAGCAACAGAAATCCCAGTGACTGAAACCCAGAAGATGAGCGTTACCTGTGCGTGGGACCCCAGTGGTTTCCTGCTGGATGAAGACAGGAGTGCTCTCCTGGTTTTCTTCCACTGCATAGATGCTGATGTTGTACTGAACCCCCGGCATCAGGTCACTGAGTGTCACAGAGGTGGCAGTGTCGGGCAGGTTGAGCTCTGTGCTGCTGCCTTCCACAGAGGGAACGTAGACAATCCTGTAGCCTGAAGCAAGAGAAATATGTAATCCTCAGCACAAACAGTAAGCACAAAGAATGCCAGAAATGAGGGCTGAACTGATCTCCCTACTGAGCTTTGATAAAAATAGTCCTGAACTTCAGCAGGACCTGTGGCCTGCCTGTGCTCACGTCCCATCTACAGACCACACACTCACAAAGCACAACCTGACCTGGGTTAGAATGAGGTCTGACATGCAGATTTAGGCCTGTACTGTTCTCATGCTCACTATGGGATGGTCTGGATGACAGATACAAATATAAGGTCTTGGGGCTTGTTTTTATCTCACACAAATCCAGAAGGAACTGTTTTGCATCCAGCCATCTGCATTGCTTGGTTCAGTCACTGAAGCCAAGGAAATGCTAAACTGCCCATGTGTTTTCCAGCTGGACTCTCCAACCTGACAGAATTTTGCATTACCTTTGTCCCAGAGTTAGATTTAACTTTCTTTTTCACCTACATTTCAGATTCTACCAATAATGCAGAATAAGTGCACTCCAGTTGGACAAACCTGTGATTGGAGCCTGTGGTCTGCTCCAGCTGATGACAATGGATGTGTCATCCACACTTTCCACTGTGTGCTCAGGTGGTGCATCAGGAGCTGTTTAAGAGAACAAACAAAGGAGGACAGCAAGCGTGAGGATAAGAGGTAACGAAAAAATTCTTGATGATACAATAACAACAGCTTTCAAAGTGCAGCAAAAGCCACCCACACATACCTGTAGTCTGTGAAGTAGAGAGGATCAGATTCTGCTCTCCTTCTTCAGAGATCTGGTAGACATTTACAATATACTTGCGACCAGGAAGCAAGTCAGGGATGTTGACAGAAGTGGCTGTGCTTGGAAGATCTGAGGAAGGCAAGAGAGAAAAATTTGTTTTAGCAATTCCATCTTCTTGCTTTCTCTCCAAATTAAATCATTGAGAAGTCTGTTCTAATGTGGGCTGAAGCACAGTCTTCCTGCAATAAAACAACAGTTTCTCTGCATTGTCTTTGGTTCACCTCAGAAGAGCTGTGTGGAGAGCTGGGACCAGCAACCAAGGGCAGCAAGGCTTGATGTGAGATATTGCAGGGCAGCTTGAGCAGCAGCCCCCTGCACACTGTAGCCATCTCAGCTGAATACTCATTTCATACCCTGACTGTTGAACTTCCAGTACAGAAATATATGGAAAAACTTTCACATGAGTAGGTTATGTGGAACGACTGACTCATGAGTGAAGAAGAATGACATTATGAGGGCTGGTGAACTTCTCTCCCTTCTCCCAGATGTCCACCTACGTGCCAGATTGAAGCCAAGCATCTTAGGGGAAATTGGGAATTGCCTTTCAATCTGCATGTAAACCTCTGTCTGCAGACAGATGAGCTCAGGAGCTTCTTCACAGCACAGCTCAGCTGTCTGGGCAGAAAGAAAGGTGGTGACAGTGCTGGCAGTCCCCACAAGAGCCACTTCTGCTCAGTCCAAGCCTGTAAGTTCAGGGGAGCAACAGTCCAGGGAGAGTTACTAGCTCAGGAGATTGCTGTTCTTATTGTCATGTTCTTCTACCACACTAATGTCCCAATAACTGTTATAACCTCAAATATTTGAGGTGAGATATTGCTATTACCACTGTTAAAGACAGGAAATTAGGAAAAATAAGTTAAAATTAAATTATATGTATTGGTGCCATAGGCCCTACAGCAAGTGTTGGAAAAACAGTTTCAATTCCTGTGTCTGAGTCCAGTGCCTTTAACCAGCTTACCAGCTCAGCTAAACTGTTGTATTATCAGAGATGAGGAAGATCTGATCCAAACAAAACAACTGACATAGCAGACTGGAACATGAGATGTGCATGAGATATCAAGCAGCCAAGAGAGGGCATTTGGGAAACATTTCTCTCTATCCATTCTGATGGAAGGACAAAAAGGTATGCCAAAGGAAATTAGCCAGGAGGCAGGTTCATAAAAACAGATTTGATTCTCTTCTCATCTGCACTGCTGCTCACTTCACGATGCTGTGGAAGCCAGTAACTTTATGTGATTGTAAAAGGAAAAACAAAACTGAGCAAATTCATGGAGACAAAAAGAATAATTATATCTACCCAGAGTTATTTTTCATCCACCACTCCTGGCTCAGGCAGTTTTCCTCAGCAGAATTCTGGGACAGTATTCTGAGGGGATATTGCTATTTACTTGCCTTGTTCTCTTACAGCTATTAATAGAGAAAAGGCAATGAGCTAAGTGAGTTTTTAATCCGAGCTGCTCCTGCCACTCTCACATCCTAATTGAATCCCACTGAAAGCCAGGGAGATGCTCCCTGTTCACACCAGGTCTACTGACTGCCACAAAACAGTGAGGCACTGACTGTGAGCAATGCTTTGGTCTGGCACCCCCCAGTGTTGTCTCACCAAGGTACTGTGGTTGACCACCCTTCTCGCTCAGCTCATACACAATACGGAATCCTGAAAGGGTGTCAGAAGCAGAAACCCAGGAGACAACAAAGCTGTTGGATGTGATTTCAGTGACAGACTCTGAAGTAGCAACCACGGGAGGAAGAACAGTTGTCTCTCCTGAAACAGTGTTGCCTACAAGAGAGGAAAGACAGGTTGCATTAAGCATCACTACTTGTGTGTTAACTGGGATGCACAAAGCAAGGACGTGGGTGAAGGAGTTCAGGTTTTCCTGGATGTCCCCCTGCCCAACTCACTTGTCACTGCTGTGGTGCTGGTTGTGGTGAAATCAAAGCGGGTGACTTCTTTGTGGCCGTACTGCTGGACACTGATGAGCTGGCCCTCATATATCACACCAGGCTTCAGGCCGGAGATGGTGTAGGAGTTCCGGTGGCCAGGGATGGTGGCTTCCTTCCACTGCCTCCCTGAGTTTTTCTGCAAGAAAAAGGACACTCAGAGAGTGAGAGACTCCCTAGGCTGCAAGCAGGGGAATCTAGTGACCTAACCTGCTGTGTGGTTACTACTCATTGCAATATTCAAACACAGGTATGACTTGAATGGCTTTAATGCACAGACAGAATCAAGTCAAAGGAGATGAGAAAAGTATGCCAAAAAGCAAGACCAATGGCATTGAGTTATTAGGTTTTATAGGGGTAAACTAAAAACAACCTAGCTATGAACTTTACCCTTTAAAATGAGCATTATTTGTTATAAATTCAACTCATTCCTTCATCAAAAGCACAGTAAGGCATGAAGTAGTGGCTGGAAAATATACATTTGAAGGCTGTTCAGAATAACACTCTAAGCCATCATCTGAAAACAATATACAGAGAAGTGTTCCCCTTCTACCCTGTGTTTGAACTCTATGGGAAGCTTTAAAATAATGCTCCATCCTCTGAGGTTTGTATTTCAGTGCTTTAAAGTCCATTTCATTCCGGCCTTCATCCAAGATACACTGAAGTCAGTAAAAAGACTTGAGTGCCTTGAATGGCTTTGGATCAGGGCCTTTATTGTTCTCTTAATAACAGGCAGCATTGAGGTACTAATGCTCTTAATCATTAAGTGGTCTTTTGTGAAGCTGTACTCAGGAGAGATGGAACACAGCTCATTTGCATTGGTTAAACAAAATCATTCCTCACAGAGGAACCAGCCAACAAGCAGTGGTTAACCAGTTTTGGTTTAGACTTTGGAGAAGATGGGAGTGACTGTTTATTTAATCCTACACTAAGCTGTTTATGACTTCATATCCTACTCATTTTTACCTCCTCATTAATAGAATAAAATGCATCCTGGTAGTCTCTGGATATGCACATATTACTAAAACAGCATTTCTTTGGATGAAGAATTTTCCACAAGGATTTACATTCCTAAGGTAAGGAAAGATATAAACTTGTCTGCTTGCTGTACTAGTGCTTTGTTTAACAACATACTTCATGAACACAGCAACCAGTGAAGTTTGGGCAAGAAAACATTCAGTGTTTATACAGCACTGGCTCTCCTTGATGCTCAAGAGCAGCTGTTAACCTCAACAGGACAAAAACACTGAATAAGCAACTCAAGTTGGCTGAAATTGTGTCAGCCACTTCTTTCAGACACCAGAAAAAGCCAAATCAAGTACTCCTGATGAACAAACGATGACAAATGTGGCACTCACCGGTCTCCAGCGCAAGATGTACTGGGTGATGTGAGATCGCTCAGGAGCGTTCCACTGGATGGGGTGGGAGTTGGGCTGATTTGTACTCTCTGTGATGATCACCTGAACAGGCCCAGTTGACCCTGAAAAAAGAATTGCCAGTTTTAACATGCTGGGGATGTTGTGGAGTCATCAAAAAGCAAGAACGCTGCATGGCTCACATATAATGCGAGTACACATATAATGAGTTTAATGTGTACACATATTATGAGTTTAATGCTTCATTGCTACCTAGAAAACCAGTGAATAAGAATAAATTCTGTGGGGCAGTTAATGTGCACTGCTTGGGTCCATTTCCTGTAAGCTATCAATGAAACAGAAAACGGGAGAGGTCTAGTACAGAAAAAGTCTGCAAAACAAAGTCTTGCTGTTCAAAGAGACGGGGGGAACTTCTCAGCAAATAACTGTTTTCATCATTAGTATCTTCTGCAATGGCAGCAGAGGGCCGATAAAAACCATTTGCCAAATCCAGGTCTAATTGTGCAGCATGGTGAGGGAAAAAATTCTGATCTGACACTGAATAGACCCTGAAAAGAGACACTAACCTTACACTATTTTACTAAGTTTCCTAATCAGTTCATTTGAAACATTGAATTTTCCTGACTCTGTGGAGGACTCCACAGATAGTAAGACTTTTCTCCATACATAAACCCCACCAGAAGGGTTGGTGGAAGTCCTGAGACAAAACAGGCCCATGAACTGATGAAAATACAAGTTCTGCAGCACTCTAATGCTTAAGACTACTGATTGCATTCAGCTAGGTCAGGCTCAGGCCTATTTCCTCCAACAAGCTCTCCAATAGAGAAGGACAGGTTTTATGATGCCATGGTTCTCCTTTCAGTCCCTCCCAGCCCCACTGGGGAGGTTTCACTGAACACTCAGCAGCACTGTCCTCATGTTAGTTCTCAGAAAATCCCAGCAAAGAGATCCCTGGAATCTGCAGGAAAGGGTTTTAGCCATTAAATAGCTGCACCCTCACCCCATTCCCAACATTTCTAATAATAATTTATTTGGACAACCATGTAACACATATACCTGTTCCCCGTTTAACAGGATTTCTAGAAAAACAAACCTGTGCCCACAGGCAGAAAATTTCAAAGCTCACCTAACCCCAAACCTACATTCAGAAACATTAGATTTGGTTTATTTACACATTTTCAGTCACGCTTGTGTCTAAAGTGGCCCAAAGCCCTGGTCTCCAGGCTGAAGGCATGCATATTTCACATAGCTCAGGGAGATGTTTGTTTAAGCAGTTCAACAGAAGTAAATGAAGCTCAGCAAGCCCTAATACTTCATCTTATTCAGATTAGGACGGTGGCAGTTGCAACCTTAAACAGGAAAGTAGAGAGGTTTCTCTTATGTTCTGTTCAGGGAACTGATGCTGAACAACAAACAAACAGGCATTGCCTATCCCTATAAAGAGTTCCTGGAATTGCCTGGACAAACAAGAGCTCAAATATTTAATTTCTTTAGGGCACTGATCAGGAAAAATGTATCATTCCATGATGATTTTGCTTCTGTAATGAGTGGAAAAGGAAGACCTACGTGTGTGAGTTTCAGGCAATATAAGCTGAAGATTGCACGTGTGATAGCACTAAATACCAAGAGGCAATGTAAACCCAAGCTGTTGTGTGCACTGAGGGTCACTCTTTGAACTAACCCTGGCCTCAGGAATAGCTGCAAACAGCTTGGGCCCCTCTTTATAACCCCCCTGACACCTGCTTGTGTCTTCCAAGGGACAGGGAGAATCTGTTCTGTTTTAAAAGGAACCAAAATGCATTGGGTACAGAAACCTGAACAGGTGAGGGGTGGAAAGGCAGCTTTCCTCAGGTCTTACTCAATAGATGAGTGCATTTTCTGCTGGGTTTCTTACCTGGGTAGGTCTGCAGAGGTTGGCAGTGCCATTCTCCAATCCCACGACCATAGCAATAGCACTGGTATCTGACCCCATGGACATACTTCTCCCAGGAGTCTCCAATCTGGTAGAAGGTGCGGGTTTCCGAGTCCTGGCACTGGTCTGAAGGCACAAGAGACACAGCTCACCACTGTGTGTTACTGAAACCACAGTGAAATAGCTACAAAGAGTAAGTCCCAAAAGACTTCTGCACAAAGAAATGCAACACCAATGGTAATTTGCAAATACAGGTACATAAAGATAAAGTAGCAACAGAACTTGAATCTCATATCAAGGTTCTTAATATAACATTGCATGTATGAAGTTGGATATTAGGGGGCTAATTCAGCTGTGATGCATTTCAGTGGGGTGCTCCTTCTAGAAAGAATTTCATCCACTTTGGAGCTCAATTCTGCCCTGGCCAACTGAGTTCATCTCTCATTCAAAGCTAAACCATGCTGCTCTCAAGGAGATCAAAGGCAAAAGTTCCTCCTGCCTTCAGCAGACTCATTTATGCTTTAATAGTGCCCCAAATGTTTTATTTTCAGCAGAATCTTTCCAGAATTACCATTGTATAAACCAAAGGGGGACAGATCAGATCCTGAAATCAGCTTAATTAGTGTAAATACAGCACAGTACTGCACTTCAGTACACTTTCTACTCTGACAACTGCATGTATGCCTGGCTCAACAGAAATTTTCAGTGAGAACTAGCATTATGTTTGCTTGGATAAGTAAGAGTTTTGTTTAGAGTGAGCCAACAAAATTAAAACTTTAATTGCACCTGTACAGATAGCTGAAATCCCTCATCCCTTCCTTCAAACTAGTAATTTTACAGAAGCTTTACAATCTACGTTCCTTGAGTAAATACATACAGATACTACTGTAAATAAAGCAGAGCTTCACAACTGGTGATTTCTAAGAGATTTTCTTGGCAATAGTTTGAAGTTCTCTTGGACTTAGTAATTGCAAACCAAACAGCCAGGTTTTATCTTCCAATCAAGGTTTGCTAAGGAAGGGGGGAGGCAGAAGACATGAAATCTCATTCCTGCAAAGAACCATGATGGTTTTAGCTAACCTCCAGAGCACTATTAACATGTGCTCATCCTGAGTTTTCCCTCTTTGCTAGAGCAAAGGGCAGCCAAAAAATCAATTCAGTCCAAGGTAAGTTAATATACACTGGCGCTCCTTCCTCAGCTCAGGGAGAAAACTCCAAAAGATTTTAGGATAGAGAAAGGCAAGAAACTGATCCTAGCATCAGTGCCCAGCTGCATGTTTAATCAGCGTTCAGGCTGAGAGTCCTGCTAAGCTGACAGCTCAGGTCCCAGAATCCAGCCAAATCACCACAGCCTGGGGCTAACTGCCCTGCTACCACAACCTGTTTGCCTATTTTACAACATATGCTTGCCACAGTCATGGTTCTTCTGTGGCAGGTGTGATAATCCAAGCATGTGTCCTTAAATTAACAAATGCCCTTTCACTTACCCTCCAGCAAATGCATCGTTGCTTCTATTTTGCTTTTGTACAATTCAGCACAGAAGGTGGACAAAGACTGGGCCCAAACTCACACACCAGTTTCTCCACACCACAGCCAGTTTGTACAGAGCCACAAAGGGTGCTTGGCAAGTGGGGACAGCTGGTGACTCACCAACAGGATCACACTTCCATCTCCCCCGGCCCTGGCCAAAGCAGGTGCAGTTCAGCATGTGCCCCTCATCGTGGCGCTTGTGGAAGGTCTGGTTCACGTCATAGGTGATGCCATCCACAATGCACTGGTCTGGGGGAGAGAGGAGAGTTTATCAGCAATAGGTGTAAGCAGTAAGACAGAACCCTGCTGCCTGGAACATCATTCCCTCTGCTTGATCAGCACACGAACTGATCGTGACCAGCTCCATCCAAGCCAGAAAGGAGCCCTCCTGTAATCTGTGACCCTCACGGTGCTGCACACACACCCCTGCTCCTGAGTTCATCTATCAGCACTGTACAAATAAGCAACCCTTGCAGAAAAGAGGTCTGTAGGACACACTCCAGCTACAGAACTCCCTTGTTGTTCCTTCAGACAGATTCCACGTGTGAACAAAACATCTAAACCACCACAATGACTCTCCAACCACCTCCTCTGAAGAACATCTCAGCTGAAACTCCTCAGCCTCAAATCACTGCAACTACACAAGGAGAAAAGGGCTGCTCCAAATTTATAAAGATACAATGAAGAAGTACAGCCATCCTCATGATGTCATTCTGCTGGGTACCTCTGCTACCCTCTGTAGTAATCTGAAGGCAGAGGCAGATCTTTAAGCACACAAGATGCAGCTGGTACCCACCAATCTACTCTTCCTCCTAACACAGTAACCAGACCCCACACTTTAGTACAATGGTACCACTATTAGGTTCAATGTCCATCTGGGATCTGGCCCAGAACTCCTAAAGCCAGTCTAATCACAGCAAGGAGCAGAAAGACAAAACAAACATGAAAACAAGCTCAGAAGCAAGCTGTTTTCTTAAGTGGGACCCAAGAGACCCAAGTCCAGCTCCGGAGTCAATCCTGGACCAGATGTCCTTGGGGAAGTGAGTCCAGGCTTTCATTCCCCATGATATTTTCCCACACCATGGGCACCGCATCAGGATAAACCAAGGAGCACTCAGACTCTCCTGCAGGCACCAAGGTCTGGCTGCTGTGTTTAAACAGCTCTACTCAGATAATCTTTGCCTTTTGAAAAAGCAAAGTATCTCTACCCTCTCCTCATCAAGAAAGACCACTTCAACTCCAGAATGGAACTGCAGAGAACTCAGCTGTGTAAGTGGAAACAGGATTGCACAGATCAGAACTTTGAGCAGTGCCTTTCATGCTGTTCTGAATGGAACACAGGAAAAAAAAGCCTTCCAAAGCCCTTGAGTGAGTCTTTCCCTATAAATTATATCCCATTTCAGCAGTGGTGTTAAACAGTCCTTTCTTGGCCTCTTGACAGCAACCCCCCTGCCTTTTCCAGACATGAAGCCAATGCTGTGAGCTAGCTGTAGGATGATCAAATGTCTATGCTTTTAAGTCTTCTTTTTTTGGTATTGCTTAAGTACTTCTCCACTTGGACCACTCACACAAATGAGTAAATAAATAAGAGTAATCTCCATTCTTTCCTGCCAGCTTTTCATATAGATTAGCCAGCAAAAGGCTAATCTAGCACAGAGGAACTGAAAATTTCACTGCAGAACAATAAAACAGAATGCTCTGCTTTCAAACTTCAGACTAGTCTGGAGTTTTGTCTGTTCTTGAGGCAGGAAGGTGCCTATACTGAGCTCTCTGTAAAGTCACAGTGGTGCCAGTTCCTAAATGTAGGCAAAAGGAGGGAAGGATACCACGATCAAGATAATCGAAGTTTGCTTCTGCTTGAGAGCCTGTAAAGGATGGAATATACTTTTCCAGCACATAACCAAGACAAGAACTTCACAGCTCCTCTAATCCCCTTCCTACTCCAAAGAGTAAACTGCAGTTCTTGAGTGTGGGCTCAAGCCCACAATGACAGAAAAGAATACCAATTTCTCCCATCTCCCACTTAGACTGAAGGGGCAATATCAACATGAAAATCAGTACCTCTGAGCTGTGAATAGGCAATGCAGGTCCATTCTCCACGGCCATTTCCTACACAAGTACATCTCATCATGTGGCCCATGTCATGCTGCTTATCCCACTGGTCCCCAACACGATACATGACACCATCATTGGTTGTGCAGATTTCTTCATGGGCTGGGTGAGAAGAAAGCAAGAGGATATTTATGAGGCCAGAACTTAAAAGATCTTGAGGACTGAGACCATTTGCAATGCCCCTTCATACCAGGTAGTGATTTCTGCATCTAAACAAGGAAATTTTAGGCACACACTCAAATTTAGGTTCTTCAGCAGATTTACACCAGTTTGCACCAGCTGAAGAGCATGCCTACCACTGGCTTGTAGCAAAGAAGTAATGAAAATTGCCTTCTCCTGGCACTGCCTAAATCTCTGCTAGAGGTGGTCAATGGGGGGAAAAAGGACAAAACAAAACCTCAGAAATGCCTTAAATGCTTTGGGCTGAGATGCAGCTCATTAGAATTCATCAGTATCTGACCAATGACAGAGAGGTCTTCACTTTCCAGCCCAAAAAAACCACATACAGGGTGCTCCATAACCCCTTTATTGCTCTTAGCCTTACCAGCCATGGGGCAGAACCCAAACTTCTGGTCAGCATCGTAGTTCTCAGTGGTTCCACACCACTTCATGTTGTCCCTCCGTCCCTCGGACGTACAGTCGGTGTAGTTGCGGTTGTTGTACAGGAAGGGGAAGTGGCACAGAGCACCATTGGAATTGCCACCGCGTGTCTGGACCAGAACTGTGCAAAAAAATGGAAAGGGAACAGATGCAAATGCAGCCTGCACGGAAGAGCTTGGAAAACAAACCAGTAGCACTGCTTTTTCCCACGTGTGCCCTGTATATAATCCACAGGCCTCTTTTCTTGGCTTTAATTAATTCAGACGTGGAAAACATAAGCTTTACACAAGGTCAGTTCAGTTCAAGCTTTGCTCTGGAATGAGCTGCAGAGCCAGCCATGGGAATTCCCAGGAAACAGGGAAAACCAAAGCTCACTGTGTTTGGGAAGTAGCTTTGCAGATCCCTTCTCCCAAGGCCTAGGGAATGAAAAACTCACAGCTCTCAGCATACCTGTTTTATCTTACTAAAGCTATTTCCCAGTGGTGCCCTTCAGCTCTAAGGGAAGCCTCAGGAAAGGGTTACAGTTCAGTTATGTACAACAGGACAAGCCAAAACCTCTCTGCAGGCTGGAAGCTTCATGTTTTGCAAGCAGCAGTGGAAAGAGAGCTGTAATCTACCTGAACTAATCACCTCTTGAGCAACTCTGCTTTACAAATATTGGAGAACAAGAAGACATTTACTGAGATTTTTCTATATCACATTTCTCTTTTCCACAGTATATCACAAGCAGCATGTCTAAAACATGAATGTGTGCATGGACAGGGACAGTGCTTGGCTGGGTTTTTGGGGGTTAGTTTGTTTGGGTTTTTTAAAAAGAAAGTATTGTATGCTCTGCAGAGAAAGGCTTGACTTTGATCAGGAAAAAAACAAACCAAGTAGAACAACTTTTTAAAAAGTGTCTATGCAGTGTAAGAAGCAGTATTTTCATGTGGGAACATAGAGAATCACAGAATCAGTACATTGGAAGAGATGCTCAGGATCATCGAGTCCAACCCAATATGAAATATTCTTTCCAAGGTTAGATCCCAAGAAGTTGCCTGGACACTGCTCCATGGATTTCTGACAGGCATTCCAGAAAGTGCAACCATACAGGTAGATACATCTGTGCTGTGAAGGGAACACTGACTATCCACAGACAAGAGGGACTGCTGCTGCCTTAGTCATGCCCCAGCTCTTGATCAGTGACCACAAATCACTGCTATATATGGCAGCCTGGCTAGATAGTCAGGATGGAGGGAGTGACAGGACTGCACAAACTGTACTCCACGAATATCCTCCTCTTTGCAGCCTAATATGGACATTGCTTAAAGCAATTCACCCAAGCAAAGCCCAAGATAAGCATCCTTTGGGCCAAAGTTCCACCACGGCCCAGTATCCCCATTCTAAGGTCAGATTAGAGGACAGAGAACAGGAATCAGAGGGTGCGTCTGCAGCAGCCTCCAAAGATGCCAAGAGCACACAAGTGCTCTGTCATCAGGCAGCCCTCCATTCATAGCACTGCCTTGCTGCCTTGAGTCCTTCCAGACTGCTAGAATTGGTCAGGCAGCCTGTTCCTGTGTCCTCTGCTCCTTCCTCCATCCCTACACCAGGGTCTCATGCATGTGAAGTCCCCCTGAGAAGAGCTCACCATTCTGCTCAGTACAGAAGGAGTATCTCCTGTCCTGCTCGAAGTTGGAAGTGGTGCTGCACCAGAAGTGCCCATCTGTGCGGCCTTCGGTGGTGCAGGAATAGAAGGTTCGTCCATCATAGGTGAAAGGCAGGACACAGGGCTCTCCATCAGAATTGCCACCATAGGTTTGGGTCACGGCTTCAAAAAGAGAATCACAGCATTAGACTGTGGTTTAAAGCAATCCCCAAATCTCAGGGCTCTACAACAACGGCCCCTCTGGGCCAAGTCATTGGCTGCTGGGAACCCACACTGACTGCCATGGAGCCAGGCCAATACACACCAACAGACAGCTCCACAGCTGTGGCATTCTTTTACATTCTTTTCCAAAGATCTATCATTGCAGCTTCATTTGAATAAAGTTATTAATGCTGCTCCCCAAGGGCTCTGTTTCCCCTCAGCAAGTTATACATAGCTCACTGGGAAACGTTCCTGCCCTAAAGGCTTCAAATAACCAAACCATTTCTTCCCCCCTTGCACCTTTCTCCAGTATGTCTTCTCCAGAGGACATTTCTGACACGCACACAAAGGGTTCTACTCAGAAATCAAGCCACAGGCCAGTCCTAGAGGCCTCACTGGAGTGAACAGGCACTACACATCAACTCATACCTATCTCCTGGCAGCTGACTCCGTTGCCCAGGCAGGTGCACAGCATTTGCTGGCTGCCCTGTGTCTTGAGCCACTGCATGCCCACAGAGTAGACGACGCCGTTGTCCGTGATGCACTGGCCGTAGGGCTGGGGCTGGGGCTGCTGCGGCTGGGGCTGGTACAGCGCCGTCTGCACGTTGGTGATGCTGGGGGAGCCAGAGCCTGTGGCACAAGGCAGGACAGAAGGGACATGTGGCACACAAAGCTCAGCAGCAGAAGGCTGCCATTAAATGCTGAGGTAATAAAACCTCAGGCACTCCATCAGATGAAACTCTTAAGCTTCCCAAGACGTGGCTTAATCATTCCGCTCAGTAAATCTCAAAATCAGAAGAACAACTCCCCCTTTCTGCTAATGACAGCCTCTGGTTTCCAACCCTGTAGAGTGGCTTTAGGGAGGATTTAGGAACTGGTTTTCATACAAATTCTTTGGAAAACTCTTTTTTGGAAAAAAAAAAATCAGTTGAAGGAAATGTAGAGCAGAAAAATCAAGATCAGTGAAAAGAGAATAAAGGTTACCAAGGAAGTAGAGAAGATAAGGCAAAAAGGATTAATTTTTAATTTTTCATTTTTTATTGAAAAACAAAAGAAAAAACTTAAAATGTATTCTTTTAGTCAGCAATTTTTAAATTTTGAATCAAAATTTTTGGCGCATTATCATTTGGAATAATACCGAGAGACAAAGAGGCTTGTTGTTGTCTACATCATATAAATTTTTGCTAATGATTCCCACAGGAACTTTCACAAATTCAGCTCTGCTGAAATAGGGGAAGTAATAATGGAAACAAAATACTGTCACCCTTGAAATGTTACGCATTTTGAAGTTTAGACCTTCTGAGAATTTAAAGTTAACCTGATGGCACGAAACAGTTAAAGGTCATTTACCAAGTAAAATTTAGTGCAGGCACTGCAGGAAAACAAAAGTTCTACATTGCACTCACTGATAAGAAACCTAGATCCTTAAAATGACAAAAAAAAAAAAAAAATTTAGGAGCTGAACATTTAAACCTTGGGCACAAAAAATCTGCTACCTGTAAGCTAGGCAATATTTCATACTGAAATGACAAGCTATCTCAGGTACATGTATTGAACAGGATTGCATACATTCCTTGACATTTTTGGGTTTTTAAAGCTCAGCCATTAGTAGGTGTATTTATCATGTCAAAGAAACCAGATGGTCTCAGTGAGGTTTAAATAAAGGGCACTTCAAGAAAGTTACCCTGAGGCAAATACATAAAGTTCAAACATTAACTTGAAGTGCCATGCTCCCAAGACAAAGATAGGTCCTGTGAATGCAGGGCCCTAGATGTGATTTACTGCCCTGTGACTGTGCAGGCAATCCCATCTGTACGTGCTAGCCCCATTTGTGCATGGAAACGAGGTACCAATTAACCTTATCTCCATATGCACAAACAAGGAGCATCTTCTGAACTCTGACCCTCTTTGCTGCTGATCTTTCCCAGACAAGACTCTGAAACACTTGAATTAGGATAGAACATCTCAACTTCAAGTCCTAACCTGTCAAAATGTGCCATTCCTCTTCCCCCTCCCTACGTTCCATGCCACGATGTCCCACTTACCAGTGCTGGTGGTGTGCAGGGACGTGTGCCTCTCACATTTCCACTCGCCCCTGCCGTTCCCGGTGCAGACACACTGCAGCAAGTTCCCACGGTTATCCTTCTTGCTCCAGGTGTCTCCAATCCTGTAGGAAGTCTTGGTGTCGTGGTCATTGCAGCGATCTGTGTGAGAAACGTGACTCTCAGCTGGGCCTGCACTGGATGGCTTCACTGGGCAGTTTCCAGCACTCGACCACCAACTCTCATCAAACAAGCTCATCCTTTAAAGCCTGAATTAAAGACCCACTTCATTTTTCTGGAGCCCACTATTGCAATTCCTACATACACTAAAGCCTGCACTAAACTGCAAAGGCTGAGAGCATGCCAGAATCCTGGTGCTTTAGCCTAAGGAAAGATTTCCATTCATTTCCAGAACTGTGCTTTCACTTTGCAGCCATTGTCCAAATGAGCTACTTTCTAAAGCCATTCTAAACCCATTCCGTCTAGCACACACCTTTAAAGCTAAAGGTATTTTAATGACCCTTGTTTTTCTTTTAAGAAAAAAACCACAGGAGTCTTTGCAGCTTGGTCATTTCATACTTTACACAGGGCACAGTTCAAGTTCAGGGCCGTCTCTCATCTGGAAGGGACTAAAACCCGTTTGAGGGCAACACGTAAAATCCCATTTCTTCCAAAAGAAGCCCACATGGAGCTGCAGTGAGGTAAATACAAGCTGCTCAAGTAACACCAGGAGTACCAGACTTTCTAAATCTCTTTAATAACCCACAGCCCCCAAAGAATTGAGCAAATGGGTTCAAAGGACAGCACAACAAACTACTTTTGTCTGGATGCCAGAGCCACATGGATTAACTAGTTCTTCTTCCATTACAATATTTTACCTTCTTATTCAAGGGAAACTTGATACAGTGGCTCAAATATAATCATGGATCAATGAACATGAATTTATGAAGAAGTGTGGAAGGACATATGCATTAAGCCAGATTGCCACTGAGAGAGCACATGGGACAGAATGGGAATGTAGAAAACATGTTACTGATTCACACTGCTAGAATGACCAGAAATTGAGCATTTGCCAGAAGTATGGTAAATTGGTGAGGTATTCATCATGCAATTTTGCAAATGTGAAAAAAATGTGTCTTATGAACACTTTTCTCAATGAATAGCTGAAAATTCACTGAAGCAACCAGCTGTGATTCTGGAAAATGCTGGCCATAAAAGATACATAACAGCAGCACACACTTGAAGTGTAATGCCATTTTGTGGCCTAGAGGTATCATTTTATATACATAAATTTGAATTTCTCTATTCAAATGTAATTGGAAAACAAAATGAAAAATGAACAGGTCCTTATATTGCAATTTCCCCCATGATACAACAGCACAGACCTGAGTTATGGAAAGAAAGCTACTGCCAAATACATTTTATTAGTAATAATAAGTCCTCCAAAATTCACAAACAACCACATTCTGTTTTATTCATTCCCATTTGACAGCTAATGGTTTTTCCCCATATGTCTTTAACAGACAATATTGTCAAGGGTGGGTTGATTTTTATAGCTTATTTCTTGAACAAGTCTCTCCAGGTCTTCCATTTTAATCTCCACCCTCCTTAGTGTCTTATTCTTTACAGGTCTGCTGTTTATATCAGCAAAAATCCATTATTTGTGTGCCCCAAGGCAACTGAATATGAGGCAATTGAAAGGCTACAGAAGAGTTCTCAAACCTTGCATAACCAAGGTGTAAGGTACAAAGTTAAATTTTCTTGAGGCAACTGGTGTAAACCTGAGACAGAAATAAGCTCTGCAGTGGAGCTAACAGGACTGGAACAGAAGGTCAACAAACAAGCAAGATTTTGAGTTTTAAAAGTCCTGTTTGCTCTGCAAATACAAATAAAATGGAGTATTTATGGTAATGTCCCTCCATGATGCAAAAGCTTTTTAAAAAAATCACCTGGGCTGCTGGAGCAGGAAATGGGGTGGGAAAAGTGATAGGCAAGATGGCAGAGCAGGCAAAACAAACTCTGGTTTACCTAACACATAAATTAAACAGTAACAGAGAGAAAGAAGTAAGAAAATATTTTAATCTTGCAGATCTTGCTGTTGGAAAGGGTATTTAACTTAAAAACCACTTGATTGTCCCTCAGAAGGCTCCTTGAAAGCACAGAAATGGACATCCTAGGCTAAACTCCGCCATTTTGTGGGCCAAGTGATTTCCCTGACTTCCTGGGAGATGCCTGGCTGTGACTCACCTGACATACAGATTCCTTAAGCCTTTCTCTCTCCATGAGATTAAATCCACAAATAATCCAGGCACCCTTGTCCCCAGCACCAATAACCAGCTCTGGGGAGTGTTCCCAGACTGTAAATGGTGGCTGGGGCACCACACAGGCCTCTTCCCCCCTCTTCACATCCCACCACTTCTCAGAGGATGGCCTTCCCTCTTAAACTACTGTTACTTGCACAGGGCAGAGGAATAACTTTCCTTTCCCATGCAGGATGAAAAATTAGTAAGAAAATAACCAAAAAGTAAGTAAAATAAATAAAGCAGAGCAGCCGGCAGCTGCCAGGCCAGCACAGCACTTACTTCTGGAGGTGCAGGTGATGCGGCCGCTGCCCTCGCCGAGGCAGGTGCAGTCCACCATCATCCAGCCCTGGTAGGGCTTCTCCCAGGTCTCTCCCACCACATAGGATGTCCCGGCTGTGTTGTCGTAGCATCGCTCGGCTGTGAGGGGAAAGTGGATCAGAGCTCACCCAGGGCATTCCCACACGGGGACGCCTCAGGGGAGACAAGGAGAAAGGGCCCACAAGCCCTGACTGCGCTGAGGGAGGAGGAAGGAGCAGCCACTTACCCACAGGCTTGCAGGTCCACTCGCCCTTCCCGTTGCCCAGGCACACACACTCCAGCATGTACCCGCCTGTCTCGTGAGGCCGGCGCCATGTATCGCCGATCTTGTAGGACTGGCCGCCCTCATGGCAGCGATCTGTGGTGGGAGACAGGGGAGCCGAGGTGAGGGACGCACCAAGGACGGCATGGTGGCAACAAGGTAAGGGCCATCTGGCAGGGGCAAAGGGGGTCAGCTGAGGTAAAAGGCAGCAAGAAGGAGGAGAGACATTGAAGAGAATGAGGGGGGACGGCAGTCTGTAAAATGGTGCTCAACATTTCCCACCCGCCCTTTTCCGCTGGTGCCCACCATTTTCTGTGCTTCCCAGGGCCTGTCCTCTTCCCTCAGCTAACTTCTCCATGTTCCAAACCACAGCCAAAGCCTAGCTGGTGAAAAGGGAATGCCAGGGAGTGATGAGGCACTGTTTCTCCCTCAGAGCCTGCTCTCAGGCTGAGGGCTGGTGAGAGAGGGTTTGCCGCCATCTTGTTTGAGGCAATGCCACTTGGGCTTCTCTGCGGCCATTCATGAGGGACATGGTGGCCAGGACAGCACGTGGAGGATAAGGAGGTGCTTGGAGTGACAGCCCAGTGGGAAATCACACCTTTTTTGGGGTTTGGAAAGCCTGCTCTGGAAAGGCAGATTGCAGCCCATCAGTGCCCCACAGCTCTGAGGCAGCCCAGGCTGAGGCAGGGCAGCCCAGCGCAGGGCAGTCTGCAAACACAGGGTTTGTTTCTTCGGAAGAATCCAAGAAAAAAAACAGAAAGAAAGAAAAAACATCCACATCTCATCATTTATTAAGAGCCAGTAAAATGTTTTGTGGGCTCATTTATGAAAGCAGGGAATCTCAGAGCTCTGAAGATTGATTCAAAGCCACTTGCAGTCAGTGAGACTCTCCAGTGAGCTCTAAACCAGGCTGATGATGAGGAAACAAGGCTGCTCTTACACTTGCAATTTCCTTACTGACTCTTTTTTCTTACAACACTTATCATCCCTGCCCAGTAAAATGCCATTAAATTCAGAAGGGCTCCAGCTTTACTTGTTAGATTTAATGCATTATTTTTTTCCCATGCTACAAAGATGGCTGGTTGCCGAGTCCTCTGTGGCAACACTACTAGGATCTGCATGTGTGTCTTAAACAAGAAACTGAATACTTTTAACAGCAAGACTTTTCTCAAAAGGTACCTCAGAGATTTTGAAATGTCATTGTAAAAATCCTGACACACAGTAATCTTCCTCTGTGCTCACAGAAAGTCCAATTATGAACTAAAGGGAAATTGTGAACACAATTCAGTGACTCAATAAGGAAAGGATTTCCAGACAGAGATGTGAAAGGGGAGCTGGGGAGAAAGGACCAAGGGAAGAGAGGGAAGAGCAAGAGGAAAGTATGGGTCAGGCTAGTGAAAAAGGAGTTGTAGAAACATGTTAAGCTGCTGTCTGGATATCAACTCCCAGTTCCCTTACAGACAAGTGTTCAATGACATTTTTGGAGGATGAAGGACTGGCTCTCAGGTGGCATCCATTTATTATCATTTATTCTGAGTAGTCCCATTCATGCTGATGGTGTTACTTGGACCCACCAGCTGCAGAGCAGACTTTTTTCCCAATCAAAAAACTACTTTTGTAATTGCACCTGTGAAGATGTAAAACACTCTTGTACATAAGAAATTACTAGCCTGTATGGCTGGACATTAACAGTAATTTTCAGCCTATGTTTCCTCACACAGCACTTGACCTCTTAAATAAAAGAGGAGTTGGTTGTGGAAATTTATGTACATGGGGCAAGCACTTCTAATTTCAAAGCTTAAGTGGGCTTTGGATTAAACCCCATGCAACTGTAGCTAATAGCACTGAGAATATTGTGTAAATTGCTCTGGAAAATATGACACTAAGGAACAATAGCTCTAGAGAGGAATAGGCTCTTAGTTACGTACTGGCAATGGTGCAGCTGATTCTCCCACGTCCAGCTCCAATGCAAGTACAGTCCCAGATCATGGAGTCCTTGGGGCGTTCATAGGTCTCCCCAACTCGGTAAGTGGATCCAGTGTATTTGTCAAAGCAAGTCTCTTCAGCTGTGAGGGAGGGAAAAAAAATTAAATAATCAGCTTCATGTAACCACATCAGTAACATCTACAGTCAACAGAAACACATTCCTTGCCTCCTCACACAGATACTCCTTTTTTCCTGGGGAAAAATGCCTATCAGTCTCCTCTTTCCTCATGGGATGAAACAGCAGAGAGGAAATTGGATGAAATTTGGTCCCCTCAAGGCCTCCATGATGCTCATCAACCTCTTCTTCCCTCCCTCAGGGAACCAAACGTTGCACATGGCAGGCATGCCTGAAAGCATCAATCCCAACCGTTTGAAGCCAACAGTAGAGAAGACAGGAGGGAGCAAACAACCCCTGGAAACTGTGTGCTTTGTCATGCTAATCCTCCTCACTCCGACTTAGCAAAAATTGAGTAGATTAATCCCAAATTCTGCAGCAGTCCCACCAAAGTCAACAGCAAAGTTCACTACTTGTGTATTGCTCACACTCATGCATAGGTAAGCGATTACAGAACGTAAGTGCTGCCACCAGACTCAAGACATGAAGCAGAACAACTTCCTTCACTGCTGGGCAGATAAAGTTCATTGTTTCATCAGGAAAACTTCCTACTGGACTTCAAACCTGTAAAACTTGGGAATCTCTGCAGGGGAAAGAAAAGTAGATTGAACCCTCTTTTACGGAGTAAGGGGACTGAGTACTCCTTAAAATACTCCAGCCATGAGGCAGGCAGCACACAAACCTTGCAGAACAGATGGCTGAGATGCTCACATCTGTCTTACATGAACACTGTCAGCCAGGAACCAGTTTTTTGTCTCTCCTACCTCCAGAGCAACAAGAAGGAATTATGGCAAACCAGTGGCTTCAGACCAATAAATACAGATAGATTGCATCTGATAAAATGAACTACACCAAATCCTAGAGATGCATCCTCCAGCAGACCTTGCATTTAAACTTCTTTCTGTACCCTAAACTTTTTCTGTACAGACTAAACAATCTCATTTTACACTCAATTATAGAAAGCTCACAGCACGGCCGAGAGGCTGTGGAAAGTTGTAAGTTGAAATATTTTTAAACAAGCTGACGACACTGCACAGCTATGAAAAGTTGGGGTGAAGCAATCAAACAGAGCAGAGCCAGAGCTGCAAAGTGACTCCAGATTTGAACTTCCCCGTGCTAGTCCAGGAGTCAGTTCAGTTCATTATAAAGAAGAGGTTGGCTCCAAAATTAATGTTTAGATCCAATTCTCCAGAGAGATGAGTGATGTTTGGCTCAGGGCTCTGGTGGCAGGCCCATCGCTAATGAAAAGCATTTCTTAAAATCCCAAGCCAGATCTTCAGTGTAATTGAGTGTAGATCCCATTACTGACCCTAAGTACCAAACTTCAGTGGAAAACCTGGGCTGCCAGCCCTAACTCGTACAAGGCTTGGCTTATTCGGCACCAAAAGCTGCGCTGGGGTCTCGAGGCATACAAAAGGGGCCACCAACTTACGCTCGGGCTTGCTCTCGCAGTTGAACCCTCGGCTCCCACCGTAGCAGGTACAGACCAGAGTGTTTCCCAGGTAAGTGCGCTCCCATTGCTGGTTTATCTGATAGTACCGTCCATTGTCATAGCAGGTCTCTGGTGGGAGAGGAGGAGGAGGAGGAATGGGGATGCAGAGGGGGAAGAGAAAGCAAAGTTCGGCGTTACCGAGAGCAGCAGCCGGGAGGGAAGGGGAGCAGGGCGCACACGTGTGCGGGTCCGCCTAGCCGAGGGGCGGCTAAGGGCGAGCGCGGGGGTCAGACAAAGTCCCCCGGGGCCACCGGCGCTGCCGTGCGCTGCCCGCGGGCGGTACTCACGTTTTCCCTGAGCGGCGGTGCCCTGCGGCAGCGAGGTGGTTTGGGTCTGCGCCTGCCGCCGGCTCTTGCCGCCGGCTCCGCGGCGAAGTCCCCCCGCCGCGGCGGCCCCCAGACAGAGAGCGAGCAGCGCCAGCCGCCACACGGTGCGGCCCGGCATCCTGGCACGGCTGGGCTCGGCACGGCACGGCTCGGCACGGACAGCCCGACGGATGGGACGGCGCCGCTGCCCTGGCGCTATATAGGGCGGGCTGGGCGGGAGGAGGCGACCGCCGCCGCCCCAGCGCCCATTGGCCTCGGTGCCGTCGGGGGCCGGGCGGGGGCCGCCACCGCCCCGCCGAGCCCCGCCGGGGTGGGAAGCCCGGCCCCCCTCAAGCACAGCGGCCGTGCCATTTTGTAGAACATCTGGCTGAACAAAATGGCTTTTTTTGAGGGGAGATGCAAACTTTTCTTTTTTCCCTTGGAGCAGCGCTGCCTGTAAGCGGATACTGCTCCGTTCAGGAGGAGTAATGTTCTGCACGGGGGAGAAGGTGAGGTGTAACATACGAGTTGGAAATAGAAACCCGGAGTGATGTTTTATCTACTGCTGGGAACTCAAGGTTAAAAGCTTTCACACCTCACGCGGAAAAATCGGTGTCATTGCATTCCATTCAAAATAAATTTAACACCCTCTTTCTCTGACTATTTCTTGCTGTCCAAAATGAACTCTGAGAACAAAAGAAAAGTGGAAAAAAGAAATACTACGTGTTGAACCTATATTAAGTGGAAGGATTCTTCAGTGTGATGGCCTAATATAACCCTGCTGTACAGAAATTTTGTCAACCGCTTCCATCCGTCCTCTTCCCATGGGCATCTCTGATGCTCTGGGGGGAGGTTCTTTCCCCTAGTTTGAAGGAACACTGCAAAGCAGAGAGTGTGCACGGTAAGTGTGGCTCTCAGGTTGCCAGTGAACAAAGCACAGTGCATGCCCCAATCTGGTACAGTGCCTGAACTAGCACCCAAGTTCAGATCATACAGGAAGGTTGTGTTGATAACCATTTTCATGCTTCTCACACGTATTTTGTCTTGGCAAAGGGATTTTTAATCTAAAAAGTCTGCTGCAGTTCCCGAGGTATAAAAGCAACTCTTCTAACAAACCTGAGTGTGAAGTAGCCTACAGTGTTTCTAGACACCTTTAAGGTGAACGTCCACAGCTCTCCATAAGAGTTGTTCAGCATGTTGAGCACCACGCTCTGGTTCCACTTCCTGCAAGCCCACTGTGTTCTCTTTACTGATGTGCAAGCAGTAATATCACTCTTGGGATGAAGACTATGTCAGTAGGCAGAGTACTGATCCAGAGCATGCTCTGTTCCAGGAAAACACGTAGTTGTGATGTCAGGTATCTGTTTTCAAGGAAATTTCTTTTCCCCTGTATGAGGAGTGCCCACAGATACATTTACACAAGCTACTCCACTGAAAACTTACTGGAAATTGAAACCTGACCTGGCAATTGAGGTGAGCTGTGGTGAGCTAATTCCCACGTCTCCTAATTTTTATTTTTAGATCCACTGCACTGCCTTTCCTTTATTTATCTATTTTTTTGAGTCACCAGACACACATTATCCCTCATAATACTCACAGAACTAAGGTGGCCACAGCAAGAGAGAGTATTAGCTTTGGAAGCGGGACACAGCATCATAAACCAGCAAATATCCAGTTTCTTGAAATGAGAACCTGCTTTCAGAAACTGTTCCTGCTTTTCCGAGACCTAAGATATGATGTGTCATCCTCAAATTCCATCTCACATTCCACCTTATGTCTGGAATTCTCTGATAAAAGCCAGGTGAAAAGCACATCATCAGAAAATGTTGCCGTTTGACTGTTGGATGTACTTTGCCTAGCCTGCTCCAAAGGAAGAATTACTGAGTGAAAATCAGTGGAAAGGGAGAGTTTCCATCCTAGGAAACACATACATGCAATGAGGAGGCAATTTGAGGTAATTTTTCCAGTTATTGACTATAGAGCCAATGAATGTGTGAACGGATCCTGCTGCTGATACAAGCTGCTAATTAAGCTCAATTGGCATGGAAAAGGAAAGGGTTATGAGAAGTCTTCAAGGACAGCAGGGTTATGATATATAAAATTTACTCAGGGAAACCTGCTTAAATGTAAGAGCTAAGTACCTGAGGAACAGGATATAGTGGAATAAGCGAACATGAGAAAGAAATACCTGCTTTTAGCAATTATTTGCAAGTGGCATATAAAAGGTTCATGTATCAGGTATAGTTCCCGTGAAGTTTAAATTATTGACATTGACCTCATTTCTGTCTATTTTAAGTCCAGTTCACGTCATTTTGCACTGCACTTAGGTCTTCAAGGGCAGTGTAAAATTTACACAAACTGAAAATTGTATTGTCTGAAATTTCCATGAGACGAGAGGGTGTCAGCAAGCATGTGACTGTGTCTAATGCTTTCCACAGCATTAGTTACACAAATACAGGAACAAATGTAAGATCCTTGTTTGAGAATATATTACTGGAAGCACACAAAACAAAGTTATAATTTCCAGCGATGCTCAAATTAGTTTCTTGCATAGCCATAATTTACAAGGCAGCAGAAATAGTCTTATGAGTAGTATTTCAAGATGATTTGGAATAGCCTGTTTTGTTTTTTTTTTAAAGGAATCTCTGACAGTAATTACAACACAAGCATGTAGTAATTATTATATTGCATGCTGTTAAACTTTGTGAGATGTCTCTTATTTATTTCAGGAAATGGCTGTAGCTCCTTTGTCTGTCCCTCTGTCAGTTTGTCCCTCAAGCTAACAGGAAATGAAAGGAAGATTCACCTGAAGTCTTCCTTCAGATGACATCAGTTTGAATTTATAAACCACCCGTTCATGGGTTCTGCATCCAAATAAGGATTAGGAATGTCCCAAACCTCTGCTTTAGCCATTGGTATTCTGATTCATGTTCTTGGTCTTTTCAAATTTTTTTTTTCCTACTGAAATCCTACCTTTTTGACTCTTGGCTAGGAAAGGCACATACCCTTATAAGGTTCTCCTGACTTTTGTTGCTCCATTCTATTGCTCTGCAGATAAACCTCTCCACTTGATTCCCTTTACTGCATACACTTGTGGGGAGCCACACGTGTGACTGGGAGCATGGTCTGTCCCTGTAGCCATTCATCAGCAAATTCCAACAGCAAAGAGAGGATGAATCAGTACATAAAGGACCAATCCAAGTCACTTGTTATTCTATAAGCAACCTTAGAAAAAAAGGCTACTCGGGCTTAATTATCTTCTTCTAAAATTATTGCTTATAAGGAACAAGAATCAGGAAGAGAAAAGGTCAGGATTCCTCTCCTTGACATAGAGAGACCATTAAACGCTTCCTGCAGTTCCCAAATATTTTGCAAGAACCCCTGTTGTGAGCTGAAAATTTCTGAATCATCACAATTTCAAGTCTGTGGTTTTTGTTAGGTCACAGCAAAATTCATTTCAAGGCTGCTGAGGCTCTACTGCACAGTGCTTCATTCACTGCTGAGTGTCTCCTCCAGGAATCCAGAATATCGCTCTTGAAATGAAAGTCATTCCTTCTGCCCGTTAGCTGCAACTTCAAGGAGATGTAACTTTATGCCGGCTCTCAGCACAGGAATGAATTTCATTGGGTATAAATGCTCCGTGACAGGCCATTAATTGCATCTTTGGCACTCTCAATGGAAATTCCTTCTCTTCTCCCTCCTCCCGAGTCCTTCCCAACGAATTGAATTGTTCGGTGTCATCAACACAGAAAAATGCATTTCCTTTCTCTATCTGCCCGTGGATTAGGATATTTAGTTTGGTCTACCCAAATTGTTGTAGTGTGCCAGTGATGAGAAGTTTGCAGCCACAGCTCTTGTTTTGCATTAGAGTCTGCAGTACTGTCAGCCCCAGGCATTTAGCCTTTGTGAGCCACTCCCTGCAAAATCAGGGGAGCACCTTTGGAGGGCAAGGAGGAAGAGATTTCCATTCTTTCCCAGGCAGAGGAGCTCTCCTGGGGTTTTCAGGTTGTTTGTTTGTTTTCCTGACTTTCAGTGAGGGGTTTGCATCACATACTAGTGATTTAAGAACAGAAACTGTGATCCTGACATGCTTCCTGTTGCCAAAACATCAACAAAAATGAGAATTCTCATTAGACCCACGACAATGGGAATTGGGAGGCAAGTGGCATGGGACAGTCCCTCATTCCCAGGTGAAGCTTCTGGATGGGCAGCACCAGCTTCAAGGAGCTGAAAACCCATTCCTCATCATATTTTGAGATGTTTGGCAGAGACTTTCACAGATGCCTGAATCCTACCCATGTTGCCCTAAATCCTTTGGATACCCCATCCTGATGCCTCTACAGGGAGTTCTGCAGCACTTCTGGGAACTCTCAGGACAGCTCTGGAAGTCTGAGTCAGCGTTTCAGGATGTGTCACGAGCACCGCTGATTGGGACTGTGGGACCTGGCTTGGTGTCCAACACCAAGCATGGTGGGGCCAGCTCTTGAATAATGTTATTTTAGGCAGAGTTGGAACTGTTTTGTCTCAAGGGCTGTTCCATCTCCCAGTTGATGTCTGCCCTGCTCACATTCTGTTGGCCGTTTTTATTTAGTCATTACGGGTTTCTAACAATAATTTGACTTTTGACTAATAAAGGGTTTTTTCTTTTAATAAAAGGGCAACAGTCCTTTTATGTCCATTTTGTTAGGATCACTTGCATCTCCCTCAAATCCCAGAAACAGAGCTGAAACCCTCCCTTTTTCCACAGCACTTTTAAAAATACTAAAGTGAAGTGAAATAACAGTGATATCACCACCAGCAGCATGAGGTGAACTTGGCCACAAACCCTGGTGTTTGAGTGCAATTCCTTTTATTCTCTCCCAGCGAATATGGCAAACCACACCGAGTCTTGTTGTGTTTTAGGCAGGCCTGGTTAAAATCCAGAAATAAATACTAGTGCTGGGTTGAGCTTGGCTTGCTGTGAGGAAGTTGAATACACTGAGCAAGCAAACAGCCACATATTATGATGATTATAGGGGACTGCATAAGGGGTTGAAATTGAGAGTCACAAAGGGCTGAACTGAGCCAGGAGCATCCAGAAGGGAAGTGTTTTGGCTCCAAGCTGCAGTTTGTCCCGTTTCTTTCTTACCCTTTCCACCCAGAGTTACATGGAGCCAAGGAGTATGGATAGTTTTGCTGCCAGTTTTGAGGGGGTTTTCTTTTTTCTTGTTTCCTTCTTCTTCTTTTACTGTAAGTAATCTGATTTTTTGGCTGCATTCTCAGAGATGAGAGAAGCTCTCACTTTCACTTGCTTTTCAGCCCTGCCCAGAAGTTCTCATTGGCCTCCTGCTCTATACTTTCCAGCTTCTGGGGTAGAACTTGAGTCTTCTCCTTGTCTTCATTCTCACTTTCTTCTTCTTGCTTTTCCACGCTCTGCCTTCCAGTAGTCCAGGCCAGGAAGATGTTCCTTGGTTTCTGATTTATTTATTTAAACTTGGCTGTTTCTATGGCCCAGCAATAGTGTCACTTCTCCTGTGGGATTTTCACAACTCTTTCTCTTCTGTGGATGGGAATCCAGCCCAGAGAGAGGCCCAGAATAAGGCAGAAGGGCTGTTTCTGACATATTCAAACCCTCTGTGGAGGCTGAGCTTCTAGCAAGAAATTGTAATAGAGCAGGCTGGAGTTTCATTCTGTGTCAATCTGTCAACTCATAATTACTCTGAAGCCAGGGCTTCTTACAGGTGTGATTCTTCTCTGGGGAGCTTTGCCAAGGAACAGTTTTGGTTCTTTCTAGGCATCAGTATTGAAATGATTTTTTCCTCCCATCACTTCCATTGGAAACCTCTAATGAGAGTCAAGCTGGCCAGTGGAGCTACCTTAGTCCTAATATCTCATTGCTAAACTGTTTCTGGGGTGGCTTCGTGTCATCTTGTAGTTGTGCTTGGATTCAGTTTGGTTGAAAGCTGGGCCTCAAGGCAAAGGAATTCCTATACTCACTCAGAAAAGTTCTGCTCTGTCATTAATCCTTTGAATTCCTTCTTTACTTTCAACTGTTGATTATAGTGGGTTAGACTTCTTTTTTTTTTTTGGCCACTCAAAACTGATAATAGTCTGCATATGTTTTTTGATTCTGGTCCTTGTTCTGGGGTTTCTTTGCATCTTGGACTGGCTTGGTGCTCATATTTTCAGTCTGTAGTGAGCTACTTATCCATGAAATCATATAGATTTGGAGCTTTCCAACAGCTGTCACTCACTTCATTTATCTTTCTGACAGTATTTATAGAGTTTGCAGTGTCCTCACTCTTGAGATGATGAATTACTGTAGTAACAATAAATATACATGGTTTTCATGGGCCATTTTACATAATTCCTTCTGCCATCTAGCCTGATGCAGCCACACCAAAGGAGTTTGTGTGGAAATAGAAGCTTTATCACTGTGTGGGATTGGCTTAGCTGGAGATGCTGCAAGAGGTTTTCCACTGGGACATCACAAGTGAAAACAAGTCAGTTTGCCTGGAACAAGGAGCCATGCCCATATTCCAGGAATCTGTTTCACTACTTCCAAACACACACTGATTTAAAGCTTCAAAGTGTTTGCAGGAAAGCTGGTGATTCAGACACATCTCTTCTCTTGCAGAATTCTCCTCTCAAGACCAGCCAGCACCTTTGAGTGCTGGGCAGAGGGATGGCTTCATAGTTTGGCCTACACCTTGTTGGCTACACTTTTCCTGCATTGTCATAGGAGCAGTGGCCAGGCAGGTACTTAGGCATGTAACGGATGGAAAACTAAATCCCTTACCTTACAATAAGGTGGTTGCAGTCCAGCCCCTTGAACTGAGCAAAAAAATCACATTTTTCTTAAAAGGAGCAGAATTTCAGCCTATTAGCAGGATGACCTAGAGTAATGATTATCATTTCCATAGGTGTGGAAACAGAGGGAAAAAAGCTGTTTTAAAGGGGAATAAAAGAGCCTGAGTAGTTTGACACTGTCTGAAGAGGAAAGTTTCTCTTTATGTTGTCCACAATAGCTTCTGGCAACACCAAAAAAGCTGAACATCATTATTAAGTGAAGTAGGAAGTGTTTCAAAGATGCATCATCTCTTGTGGTCATATGCTGAAAACAAATATCCCAAAGCTCTTGATGATGCATCTGGTGTTTGTACTGACTGAATATGTCCCAAGCCAGCTATATTTATTGGAGGCACATTTTTGCTTAGCCAGGTCATGCAGGAATTGAACTAAACATTACCTAAATACGTATCATCAGATCGGGGGATTAATCTGGCAGGATTAGTATAAACCCACTTGCTGTCCATTCCACATCTGAAAGATTTATAGGGGAAGGTAGATACTTCAGAGTCTGGAGATATACATTGCTTCTGCATCTGATTATAGCCTTCAGATTTATATACAATGTGGAAAGAGGTCGTAGCTCACTTTCCAGGAACAACACTCACATTTTCCATAGAGCGCATTAGTATAAAGTGAAGATTACATGCTCATAAAATGAAGGGAAAGTTTTGACAGAAGGTCTCTTCAATTAATTTACAGTCAAAAATGTCATGTGTAGTATTGAAAATTAGTGCTACACAAAGAATTTATCTCCTGATGGACTGTTTCTTCTCCCTTTTTTCAAATTTTGTTTCAGTGGTGCACAGGGACATAGAAATGGAAGGCTGCAAAGGGCCTGTATAAGTCTCATTTCTTTAGAGAAAATTTTCCTGAAATATAAATTTGAAAAATTACTCTTTTTCCTGTATCAAATACAACAGTCTGAGACATTTCTGATAGGGAACACAAAGTGGGGAAGAGAGATAAATCCTTTGATAGGAATTTTTATAGAAGATGGAGCATCTGCATACAGGAAAGAAATCTTTAAGGCAACAGAATCCTAAGGATCACAGAAAAATCAGTAGTGTTTTACCAAGGTTGTTGTAAGATGACACTGTGGTAGAGCTTTGGGCTCTGGAATAGTGATGTTTAAACCCCTCTGAAATGCAGAGGGTTCAGGCAGCCTAAGGACATCTACCTCCCATGTGGTTATAACCTAAGCTTGTCTGACAGCCCAGGTCCCAGAGACTTGTGAGCCTGAATCTCATTGAAAGACAGTAAATTTTGGTGTCCTAGTGCCTGAGTCCATACAGCCATGTCATTTATGCCCCTGGCTCCTGTAGAAACAGTGTCTGGTAGAAACCTTGCCACAGGAAGTAGATCAGCTAGAAGCACTGTTAGGCCAGAAGCAGCTCAAGGCACTGAATTCCGTGCTAGTTTTGGCTCTTAGCTTGGAGATCTGTGAGGGTTTGCAGCTGAAAGGCTCACATCCTGACCCTGCAAAGAACAATTAAAGTGTGTAGCTTTACCTGTTGCAGCTATTTCACTATTTGATTTACCTCAGCTGTCACCTGAATAAAGGCAGGCATGTGCTTTGTCTGTCCAGAGCTCGCTCCCTGCACCTCTGTGAGCAGCATTTAGATACCTTGGTATCCTCAGCCTTGCCACTGGGAAAGTGTGTATGAATAAACTGCCATGACAGGGTCATAAATTACAGGGAGAGTAGAGCAAATCTTGGCAGCAGATCACAGCTGCTGGAGAGATGAGAGCTGTGGCAGACACATGAGGAGAGAAGCAAAGGAAGACTAATATTTAAGAGGAAAGCAGAAATTTTACTACTAGACTTTGTTCCATTGAAATGAGACCATTTCTGACCTTGGTTTCTTTGGGAGCAGGCTCAGTCTCCTAATTTCTGTTTAATGTTTTTCTTTTCGTCTCAAATCTCAGGGAAGGATTGATGCTTTAAGACCATTAGAAATTCTTCCTTCTTTATAGAAAAGCCAAACTCAAAACCATGAAGTGCCACTGGTTTTGAAGCAGGCCAGAGCAATCTCACAAAAGCATACATACTGTCCATGCCCATCTCCGCATCCATGGACTGCAGCTATATCCCTAAATTTGTGTGTCAGCCTTCACAGGATGTGGGCCTAAATATTCTTTCCACATCCAGTGTCCATCACAAACTCCAAACACCGTTACTGTGTAAAATTAATTTTTTTCTTTGAAGTTTCATACGCTTCTAACATTCTTATAAGTGTGTTTGAAAACTGTGGTGTGACTTTAAGATATGCTTGGAAAACCTTCAAACAATTACAAATATGCACACCAAAAAATCTGTGCATGGATGAGGTAATTCACAAGAGGGTTTCCAGTTGGCCTTTTGAAAATCAAGTATTTTATATATAAATGTCAATGTTAATTAAAAATCAACACAGAACAGGAAATAAAAACCCATAATGCTGTATTGGTTATGATCTGAATACACTGATTAGGTATTTCTAAGAGTTTATTCCTGCTCTTGGAAGTAGTCAAGCTTTTTAAAAGAAACAAACAGATATGCACCCACTGGAAGATGCAGCCCACCAGATGATTTCATACTGAAATGAACACGTGGAGAAGAATTTTCAAAGACATTGTGGGTCCTTGCACAGTGCCTGGTTATTAATGAAAATGGAGCATCCTAATCCTTTTGGCATCTAGAAAAATCCCTCCCATGATTTAAGCATCTTGGCCAAAGCCCCCTCCCTGGAGAGCTGTGTAGGTTCATCCCATGAATCAGTGAGACCTCATGAGTTAATATTTGTGTGCTTATGCTCTTAGCTGGCTTTTATGAGTGGTGCT